>JAADVL010000025.1:0-106821 GCA_023334995.1 Pythium sukuiense
CCCCCCCCCCCCCCGAGTCGCACCCACATGCGATTGCCTCGCATGCCCACCCGTCGCGAGTATCACAGTCTCATGGTGCAACGTACAACGTAGTAGTTCTGCTGGCACGCAGATGTGGAAGCCCCTCGACCCATGAGCTCTTGGCAATGTCTCTCCATCAGCGACGCTCACATGTCGCAGGCCTCAGCTGGGCTCAGCTTATTTGGCGGCGTGGTGATTGACTTCAACACGAACCCATCCGAAGAACGGGTTTCCGTAATCACTTATCCGACCCACCAACCCATTTACAATACAAACCCCTTCTTCATCCATCGAGCCAAACCCATATTGGTCGTCAAAATCAGCTAACCCACCCACCCATGGACGGATATTTCAGGGCTTTTTCGTGAGGGACGGAGCTCCTCATCTTCACACAGAAGCCCAGGAGCGACCGCCGCATTCTCCGCGATCTCCCGCGACTGCCGCCCCGAGAAGCCTCCCGAGACCTCAGCGAGCCATCCATCCATCCATCTATCCATCCATCTGACTCCCACTCCCAGCAGCCATCATGGCCGACAGCGACAGCGACGAGGAGCTCATGAGCCGCCTCGCGAGCGGAAACTTCGGCCGCGTGCACGTACACCACGAGAACTGCGCGTACTGCGCGACGCCCAACGCCACGCTACCCTGCACGACGTGCCAGGCCGCGTTCTACTGCAGCGAGGTGGGTCTCCTATGTGGGCTGGACGGAGGAGTTGTGTGTCAGAGTGTTCTGACATGTCGGAATGGCGATTTGTAGGCGTGTAAGCGACGCCATTTCAAGGCCCACCGCGCGTTCTGCATCACCAGTGAGTGTGGCGTTACGGGATTGGTTTGGTTATCAGTGGATGTGGTAATAACGGTGTGTGAATCGCAGCTCGAGAGCAGAATGAGCCGAGTGAGGAGGAGGAATCGTCGGAGGAAGAGAGCGATTCGGAGGACGAGGACGACCATAGATCGTTCCGCCGCTCGGCGTCGACGTCGTCCAATCGCCGGTCGAGCGCCCGTGGTTCGGATGCTTTCGGTATGGGCAACGCGGCTGTCGCGCCTGCGAGTGGCATCCAGATCCCTGGGCTGACGGCCAAGCAGGTCAAGAAGCTGCTGGAGCTGTCCGCGAAAGCAGAGACCATGACCAGCACGCAGTCCCTGGACGAGTTGCAGAAGCAGATCCAGCAGCTCATGGCCCAGCGGGAGGCGGACAATGCCGAAAAGTCTAAGAGCGGGAAGAATCCGGTGCTGTCGCGAGCTGGTTCGGCGTTGTCGGACGTCAAGATCAACGAGATCAAGGAGCTGCAGAAGAAACTCCTGGAGCTCGAGCGTAAGACGCAAACGATTGAGATCTCAACACGGAACAGCACTGGAGGTGGACCAGGAACCAGCACGATCCGCGCGACCAAGGCGCAAGTGTACATGCCGCTGCTGGTCAAAGACGACGAGGTGTTCCGCAAATACTTCAAGCTCAAGGACATGTCGATGCCGCTCGAGCAGATCCGCGCCAAGATGGAAGCCGATGGAGTGAATCCTGGACTGCTGGACACGCCCGACGAGATCTCGCCGAATGATCCGGGGGTACGTTGAGCTGGAGGCGTGTTGCCCTGTACAGGAGTGAGTGGTACAGTCTGACGTTTGTTGGTGGTTGTGGTAGGCTCCTGAGGGTGCGTATGTTCCATTGATGGTGAAGGACGACCCCAAGTTCAAGAAGTACTTCAAGCTTAAGCAGATGAACATGCCGCTGGACCAGATCAAGCTCAAGATGGAAGCGGACGGTGTCGATCCAGACCTGCTCGATAATCCGGGCAAGGCGTCTCCTAACGATCCCGGGGTGAGAAACTTGTGTTTTATCAGCTCAGCTGATCAGTTGGCTCATGAGGTGTTTGATGCTGTAGCCCCCGATGTTTGTGGATGCAGCCGCGTACAACGACCGCATGAGCATGCCAAACATGGGCTACGGAGGCCACTCTCCAATGTCCGGCGGAGATATGCGGATGAGCATGCCTATGATGTCTACTGGCATGTTCCCGACGTCCCCGACGGATGCAGCACCTTACGTGCCACTGCTGATCAAGGACGACGACCAGTTCAAGAAGTTCTTCAAGCTGAAGCAAATGGGTATGCCGGACGAGCAGATCAAGTTGAAGATGAGCGCCGAAAAGATCGATCCCACGATCCTGGATCGGCCCGACGACGTGTCCCCCAACGATCCTGGCGTGAGTATCATGAGGTGCTGTCGTTCGTCACCTGGGTAAGATGATGACTAATTTTGTGTTTATCTGTGTCTTCAGCCTCCTGCTGCCGCTGAAGGTGCTCCTCCGTCAGGGCCAATCTCCATGGAGCAGTTGTTCAATATCCTCATGCAGCACCAACAAGTCATCTCGCAAGGTGAGTCCCGGTTGAAAGTCTTGGGGATGACCTGCTTCGCTGACGTAGCGTGTACGTTAGTGTCCTCGGGCAAGGCTTCAATCGGTGGTGGTGGTGCGAACGGCCGTGGAAGCGTCGACGCTGGAGGTCCGGCGCCAACCGTGGAAGACCAAATGGCGAAGGAGCTGGCGGCGGCGGAGAGCGCCCTGGACGATATATTCGGTGATGAACAGCCACAAGCAAAGGGCATGGGCGGCATGAACATGATCGAGCAGCTCGAGAAGAAGGCACGAAAGGACAGCAACAAGAGACTGGTGGAACACCACGATGCGATTGTGGAACTCTTCCGTCTCGTGTTGGAAGAGAAGTTCCAGTCTGACGAGCACGCGATCAAGTTCTATGGCGACGTCGCTCCCAAGCTGGAAAGCTTCGGCCTTTCGTTGGGCACGGATGCAGTGCAAACGTGGTCTGCTCGGTACGTCCGCTTCTCATCCGGGATCATCATGTCCACGACGTGGTTCTAACACTAGTGTGTCTGTACAGACTTCTCATCAAGAACAAAGACACGCGAGACTGGTATTTCAACGAGCAGGAGCGTCTCGACGCTGGCAAGGCGTACGGTCGCCTGTGGAGCATGTCGTTCTTGGACCGTGACGCCGGCCAGCTCATCGCCAAGCGTACACAAATCATTCACGCTCCAGTCACACTGCGAGCAACAGTGAAGAACAAGGCGGAGCTGATTGACAAATTCACGCAACTGCTGAAGGACACGGTCAAGCTGAAGCACAAGGTGTTCAAGAACGCGCTATATAATGCGGAGATTCAGAGGCTCCGTGACAACCGCATCCCTGAACGATTCGACGAACGCAGTGCCGAGCTGATCGATGCGACGACGGTTCTCTCGGTTGCGGCGCTGGATCTGGCGGAGGAAGAGTTCCGTATTCTGGACGCGACGACAAGAGCAAAGAAGATTCGTGCGAACACAGTCGTTCTCGTGGCCGAGAAGGCTGTGCAGCTCGTCGGGATTGTTAAGAAGCTTGGCGCTCATGGGATCAACGAGGCTCGACTCGCGGATGTGGATACGAGGAGCAAGGCGATCCGTGAGGAGTTTTTCAGCGGACAGCAAGAAGAGGAGGACGAGGACGATGTGCTGTAGATCTGTGTGGCAAAGCATGTTTTCCCTCACTCGTGTGAATGTTCAGTCGATGCTCGTCGGCAGGCCAATAACCAAGCACGCAACCCAACAAAACAAAAGCAATATCTCTATTTGGTCCACATAGCCTCCCATGATTTGATCAGCTACCCCATAATTTATGCCTGGCGCGCCTGGCCGAAGAGCGAGCGGAAGAGCTCGTCCACGTCCATCTCCGACGGCTGGTACGGCTCTGGGAACATGAAGTTTTCCAGCTTCGGGTGGACGGTGTACCGCAGCACGCGGCCCTTACTGGCCTTGCGGTTCACGGCCTTCTTCTTCTTGCGGTGCGTGCGGCGAATGAGCGCATCCTGCGCTCCACCGCCGTTCTCAATGAACTCCTTGAGCAGCTGCTGGTAGAAGTCCGAGTCGTCGTACATGAGCTCGTCGAGCTGGTCGCTGGCGTCGTCCTCTTCAGCTGTTGTGTGGCCGTTCTCGGCATCCGTCGAGGGGTCCACAGGCGCGTGGGCCTTGCGCTTGACACGCTGTGGGTCGGCAAGCACCGACTCGACCTGCGCGAGGATGTCCTGGTTCACAGCCTTGAACTTCTTGGCTTGGCTGCCACCCGACAAGTTCGTCTTGCGCGAGTATGTGTTGAGAATGTCGTTGTACTGCGGCAGCACTTCCTCGTTCGAGTCGGTGATACTTGTCCACACGTCGTCGACGCTGCGCTTCCGCTTCTTGCTGTCATCGCTTTCCACTGACAGCTCCGACGAATTGCAGAGCTTGTCCTGGAGATCGGACACAGCGTCGATGCAGCTGTACAACTGCTCGATGAGCTCGGCCTTCTTGTCCTTGTTCTCGTCGGCTTCGGTCGCCACCGAAGCGTCCTTCGCAGACGTCAGTAGGCGCTTGGTGTAGATCTGGATCTCCAAACACCGCTCCCAAATCAGCTTCTGGTTGCGCACGTGGGTAGCCTTCTCCACCAGCTTGGTGCTCTCCTTGGAGCCCATGAGCTGCACCGAGTCCTCCTTCTCGAAGCCGCGCAGGAGCTTCTCCGTGTCCTGGTCGCCCTCTTCTTCGTCATCGTCGCTGTCATCGCTGCCGATCTCACTATCTTCTTCATCATCACCTTCCTCCTCCTCATCATCATCACCAGAGCCACCAAATGGCTCGGCGTCCGACCACTCGGCCATGGCGTCTTCGTCCGGCGATGCCATGCCTTCGTCCTCGTCCTCCTCGGCCACGTCATTGCGCTTCACGACTTTGCCGGCGTACTCGGCGCTCTCCATGAGCCCCGCGTCCCAGTTCTGCACACGCAGCTTCGACGCGCCCTCCTTGCTTTGCTTGGTCTTCTTGAACGACGACGCCTGGATGCGCTGCTTGCGCGACGAGCTCAGCTTGGTCGTGGCCTCGTCCTCCGAGTCCGACCGCAGCAGCGCGTCATCCTCGTACGTCACGGCACGCGTGCCGTCGTCGAATTCCTCCGCCTCATCGATATCGAAGTGCTTGTCCTGCGCCATTATTGGATAGCTCTGTCCCAGTCGCGCGTCAATCAATCCGACCGCCAATTCCCATTGACCTGCTGCACCCTTTCCAGCGACCAGCAATTCCAAGAGCTCATTTGATCTCACTTTCCACCAATCACATCTCTTCATTATTTCAGCCAATTAGTTTCCTTCCATGATTATTACCCAATCACATTTAGGATAGGAACGTTACCCGCTGAACATTATTCTGTCCCTTAGCCAGATCACTTGAACTTGTCGTGCGTGTTCGGACCCAATGGAGCCCAAAAGCTCCATATTCCCAGGCGGCATACCCGAGGGAGAGAGCCTCGCTGAGCTTCCGAGTGAGGCGACATGGCGCCGCCGCTGCCGAGCCTGCCGCACGCGCTGCTGGCGCTGTACTTCATGCACTCATTCATCCAGTCGTTCCCCATGACGGCGTACGGCGAGTGGCTCTTCCAGGTCATCCACATGGCACCCGCCACCACGACCATCTACTACTCGGTCGGCTTCTTCCCGTGGAACCTCAAGCCGCTGTACGGACTCATCTCGGACAACTTCCCCATCGCCGGCTACCACCGCAAGTCCTACATCATCCTGTGCGAGATCGGCACGGCACTTTCGCTGCTTGTGACTGGAATGTACGTGAGCACGATCCCGGCGGCGTTCGTCGTGCGTGTCGTGGACGCCGTGTTTGAGGCCTTTGCCCAGATCATGCTCGGTATCTTCCTCGTGGACATCGCGTCTCAAGATGAGACGAGTGCCACGAGTGCCAAGGCGCAATCGTGGGCGAATGGCATCAAGAACGTGGCGTCTATCGTCGCGCTGTTCATCGGCATCCCGATCTACGCCAACAAATCCATCTCGCCGCAGAGCGTCATCTCCTTCACGGCCGTCTTCCCGTTGATTAGTGTCGTGATCTGTGCCGTCGGTATCAAGGAAGCGCGAAAGGTGTACGTATCAATGGAGCCGTTGGCTGAGTCGCGGGCCGGTCACGAACTGCAGCCGACGACTGGATGGCGGTCGTTTGTGGCAGGGATTCGACATGGTTGGGAAGACTTCAAGCACGACACCAAGACCAAAATGAAGATCATGAAGCCTGTGCTGCCGACGATGGTCTTCTTCCTGCTCTGCAGTGCACTCCCGAGCGATGGCACGGTGTGGTACCAGTACACGTACTCGTTGCTGGTCGATAACCCCGAGTGTGTCCAGTATGGGTCTCTTGCCGGCACTGTGGGGCGACTCCTTTCGTGTGTCATGTACGCCAAGGTCTGCAGTGGTCGCAACGTGCGCCACGTCTTCCTCGCGTCTACAGTCAGCTCAGTCGTCGCTGGACTGCCTCGCCTGCTACTCACGCCCCCAGCAGCACACTTGCCCATTTCGATCTGCGCCTTCAGCACGATCGAGTCGTTCATCACGGCTTTCACATCCGAGTTTGCACTGCTGCAGCTTCTCGTCGTGGCCACGTACTACTGCCCCGAGAACCGTGAAGTCCATGGCCTCACTTACGCTTTGTACCTGTCCTTCATGGACTTTGGCGGCGTCCTGTCTGGTATCTTCAGCTCCATTGCGGTCACCGCGTTGGGAATCGTGCCGGACCCAGTGACCCAAGTCATCAACTGGAATAACCTGTGGGTGCTCGTGCTCTTCTCGGCTGCCTGCCAGTTCCTCGTGCTCGCATTTCTGTACGTGCTTCCTGAAAAGGCCCGTGCAGGCGTCAAGATCGCTGAAGCCAAGACGCCAGAGCGTGTGCCATTGCTGGGAGAGAGCCGCGCGTAGTGTCAGATTAGACAGACAATACAGTTGCGTGGGCAAGAGCATGTGGTGGCGACGCCAAGCTAGACATTAGAGAGAGAGGGGACACGGAAGACGCGTTGGTTGTTCGGTTCAATGGCACAACACTCCCGCGGCACCGCAAACAAAACGGACTGCGTTCGATTTGACCCAATAGTAGTTCCACATTGAGCTTGGTGTGTTAGAAGTTCCTACTGACACTCGCTTCAAGCACGACGCGACGCTTATTCGGCGGCGGCGGCCTTGTCGGCAAGGCGCTTCTTCTGCTTGCCGGCAATGCGGGCATCGGCGCGGGCCACACGGAGCTTGGCGAAGACCGAAGTCTCCTTCATCTCCTCGGTGATCACACCGGTCTCCGACTTGCGGACAGTGCGGGTGATTGGGAAGAGCGCACCAGTGACCTGGACGGCGTTCTTGGTCTCCTCCGCAGGCGAGTCGCCAGCCTTTGGCTTGTTCAGGCTCTTGCGTGGGAACACAACGAGCTTGGCCTTGTACGCCTTGAGGCGCTGGACGTTCGCCTGGAGCGACTCCACCGACTTGTTGGTGCGACGGTAGTCGACGGCGACACCGATCGACAGGGCCTGCTTCTTGCTGATGCCAGCCTCCTTCAGCTCCTCAAGCGAGAAGCCCTTGCCGGCGCGCACCTTCGAGGCGTACTTGATGGTCTGGCAGTGGACGGCAGGGCGCAGAAGACCAGCAGCTGGGCGAGGGGCGATGGCAGCGGCCTTCTCCTTACGACGCACGCGACGAGACTTCTTCTTGGCGGCCTGTTAAACGGAAGCGGAACGACACGAGAAAAGTGAGCATTTCTGGATACGGACGCCAACAAATGGATCACGATGGCAGTGGCAGCGGCTGCGGGTAGATCTCAACGCGGACAGTCGAGTCACTCAAAGCAGATTCCAGAGTCCTCGTAATTTGCATCGTGAAGCTACTCCGGTAGATATTGTCGCCGGTTGAAGCTCAGCAAGGTCTCGATAAGCTGACTGCGGTCGCCAATGATGCCGTGCAGTACAAACGTCTCGCAATATGTCGTCACTAAATTTGCTATCTCGAATCACTCGCATTCTCGTCCACTGGCCCTGTGAGTATGCTGTCTCGATCTCCTCCTCCCGCGTCTATTCGCGTCTCGATCTCCTACACGCCGCGCCATCCACCGTGTCCACACCAACAGAGATATGCGTACCTGGTCGAACCACGTCTTGATGCGACGCTGCCAGTCCTTGTGGAAGTGCCCGTTAGGGATGACGTTGTTGTGCTTCACCATTTTTCAACTACCACCCACACAACCATATCCTCGTCAGCGATCCTGTCCTCGTCATTTCGGCCTCCAGAGGGCGCGCGGGAACGGGAGATCGGACACACGCATGCGACACCTCCGTTTGCACACATCGGCGCTGTCTCCCCGAGCCCGCTCGCTCTCGAGAGCGCGCATATTCACGCGCAAGACGCCACCATACCTTCGTCAGAAAGTTGTGCCAATTTGGAACTTGGAGCAGAGCTATTGGGCAGCCACTCGGAACTCGGTCGTGGCGAGCAGCGCCAACGAATTGGTGGTTCCCCAACGCCAGTGAGAACCAGTCCTCGCACTCACTCACTTTCACTATGGGACCACAGGCCGAACCAATCAGCTGCCTGCACGAACCCTAGTCCTGCCTAGCCGACATCCTCTGAAGCCTAATTCAGAGTGGACCACACAGAAGCATATATAGGTGGTACCTTGTACCGGATATATGGGTACATTTGGATTGGACTAGTGGTACCATGTGGGGGTGTTCCATGTGAGGGGAACGGACTTGGACGACGGCAAAGTAGGAAGAAGGAAGGACGCAGGAGGCATGTTCGGCGGCGGCGGACGAGGAGGTGAGTTGTGTGGGACATGCGTAGATTAGACGCTGTGTGGATGTTTGTGTGCGTGCGCTGGCAGGAGGCGGCCGAAACCGCGGCGCTGCGAGGCTCAAAGGGCGGGAAACGTGGGAGAAATGGAAGAAAGAAACTCCTCCGCTGTGGTCTCTGAATGAACGCGGGAGATTGAAGGGCGTTGTGGGCGAGCCAATGAGCAGGGCGCGTGGTGGGCAGCTTGTCTGTGTGGCTGGCGCTTGATGCGAGGGCTTGTCGACGCCAGGCGATGCGTGGAAGCCGAGACACGGACACAGAGAGAATGGGGAAGAGAGTGGTTTTGTACCGACGCTCGTGGCATATTTCCAGGTTCCTTCGGCGCGGCGACGACGACGCAGTTCGGCGCTTCGGCCCAAGGTGCGATTGCCCTGGAAGCTCCGTCTTGTAATGATGAGCGTGAGACTCAGTATTGTTTTATCAAGCAGGCAGCAATCCGTTTCCAGGCGGCAACACTTCCTTCGGTGGTCCGCCCAGTGCTTTTGGAGGCAACGCAGGTGGGGCACCAGCTCCGTTCGGTGGAGGAGGACGTAGTGGCGGTCGTACGAGTTACCCGTCGAGTCGCGGAGGAAGAACGTCTTACAGAGGAGGTCGCAGCGGCGGCGGACGAGGTGGATTCACAGGCGATGATGGCTCGTACAACAGCTCGTACAACAGCTCGTACAACAGCGGCGGTCGCGGTGGACGAGGCGGCCGAGGGTCATTCGTAGATGGGTCTTCAGCTGCAGTCGAGAACCCGTTTGCGCAGGCGTCTCCGTCGGCAGGAGGGGGCTTTGGAGATCCGTCTCACGCTCTAGGCGGTGCTGCACCGCCATTCGGACAGCCAGGACGAGGTGGCGGGCGAAGCGCTGGACGCTCTGCAGGTCGTGGAGCGGAGACAGTGTTTGGCAGCGGCTCGAACGTGGTGCAGCCGAACATTCGACGCAAATCCGACTTTGGCGGACGAGGACCCAAGACATTTGGCCAAACGCCGATTTTCCCACCACTTCCCCCGACATCGCCACCGCCGCTCCCACAGGCATCTTACAAGCCAGGTCGTGGCATCGCCTCTCCAGTTGCGGCAAGCGTGACGACTGCGTTCGGGCAGCAGTCAAGATCCCAACAATCTACGACAGGATTTGGAGGTGGCGCGGGAGACTCAACGGGGAACCCCTTCGGAGCAGCAGCGAGTGAGTCGACACGAACCGAGTTTGGCAGACCTCAGAGTGCTGAAGGCGGGTTCACAGCTCGTGCTCCGCGTGCGAAGCGCCAGTCAAACCCATTTGGCGGTGACGAAGAGTTCAACGGTGGCTTGCAGGGCAGCGGCAGTCTAGAATCTCGATTCACTGGTGGACGCGGACGCAGTCAGCAGCAGTTGTTTGCACCCCAGACCAGTCCAATGGAAGGGACGAGTACGACTTTCGGACAACCTCAACGTCGCAAGTCTCCGGTAGTGGCCGACTCGACATCGATCTTCCTTGGAGCAGCGGATGCCCAAGACGAAGCTCCAACGCTGAAGACTCGGAAGAAAGTGGGGCGCGCGACGCCACAAAGCAGCCCCCCGCCGACACCAGCGCCAACGGACCACAGCCAGACCATTGGCGACGCAAAGAACAAGGCTGAGTTGTCTTCGGCAGAGAACCCGGATGGCACTTGTGTGGATATGTGCAGTCAAACAGAGCGCGATCTGCACATCCGCGTGGACGAGCTCAGTGTGTTCGAGAAGTGTTTCCCAGGTGAGCCAGGTCGAGAACGTGATCTGATCGTGAAGCGATTCCAACGCAGCTCAGCAGACCACAAGTTGGATATTCCTTCGGAGTTGCGACCACTTGGTGTCTTGCGCTCTACGCAGCTGTACCTTGAACAACAGATCATGGATCGCGATCTGCTAGGCCCGGATCCTCGCTTCACCAACCCTCGTACGCCGGAGAAGATCGAGCTGTACAACTTCTGCTGGGATCGATTCCGCATGATTCGCAAGGACTTCGTGTTGCAGAATTACCGTGGTGCCGGCGGTCGAGTGCATCCCATCGCGATCGATGTCCATGAGCGCATTGCTCGGTACCACATCCTCAGTGAACACGAGCTGGTTGAAGTCCAGTCGTTCGTCGCGCAGCAGAACATGGAGCAGCTCGGCCAGACGCTCAAGTCGCTGAACGAGCTCTACGATGAAAGCCGCAAGCTTGGTGATCCGTCGTATCTCAGTCCCTTCGAAGCCGAGTTCCGTGGTTACTTCATCCTGTGCACGCTCGACAACGGCCGTGGATCGGATGTGCTGAAATATGTGAAGGGCTTAGCGCCTCAAATCCGTGAAGCTCCACAAGTGAAGTTCGCGATGCAGATTTTCGTGGCTCGGCATACGCAGGACTACTACCAGTTTTTCAAGCTTCTTCGGGCAGCGACGTACCTGCAGGCGTGCCTCGTGTTCCGGTACATCCCGAGCATGCGCTCGATTGCGCTCGAGCGGATGAATCGGTCCTTCCGCGGCCAGCCGTACCCGCTGGCGGATCTTGGAGAACTCTTGTGTTTCGACGACTTGGACCACGCAGAATCAGTCTGCTCTCATCACGGACTCGACATTTCTGCGTCGGAAGAAGAAGAAGGCGTTATGCTGGTGAACTTCGGTGGTGAATCCTTCGAGACAGGTAAGATATTCTTTTTGGTACTCCCAGACCGCTCACAATCGCGGTGAGCTCATGTGTACTGGATCCTCTCCACAGATATCCAACTTCGCCAGAACAAGAATCCACTGCCAGCTCGGAGCTCTCACGTCTTCGTCGGCGCAAAGCAAGGGTATGTTGCCCTTCAATGAGTGGACTGCGCTTGTTCCGTTCTAACATTTCCTTTTGGTGTTCTGGTGCTTTAGAAACTACCTTCGACGAGATGTGTGCCGAGGCGTGACTGAGTATGCGGACGGCGAGTATCCAATGCTCAGCAAGCTCATCGAAGCAGCCGAGAACAAGGAGCGATTGATGCTGTATCCTGGTCGTCCACCATACGAAGACGAGTACTCTATGTTTGCTGATTACTCTCAAGATCCGTTCGACGTGTCTGGCGATCGTAGTGGTGGAGATTACAGTCACACGTCTCAGCTTCAGGACGAGGAAGAGGATGACATGCAGGGGGAAGAATATCAAAACGAACTGCCGCCAAGTGGGGCTGACGAGGAGCAACAGCACGCTCAGAATGAGCTACTGAAGATCGCACGAAGGAAGGCTGAAGTCGAACAGCAAATGATCAAGATGAATCGTCTCATTGAAGAGCGGGAGCGAAAGAAGCAAGAGAAGGAGCGTCAAGCCCAGCAAAGTGAAGACTCTACTGCAGAAGCGCAATTGCGCGAAGCAGAAGCCAAGGCTCAAGCTGAAGCGGAGGGTGTGAAGCGACAAGAAGCGCTTCGAGCGAAACTCCAAGAACAAGAAGCGGCTCGACAACGCGAAGAGCAAGAGCGTGAGCAAGAACGGCGTCGACTCGAGGAGATGAAGAAAGCTGCAGCCGAGCAGGCCCGCGTCGCTGAGCTTCAAAGAATCGCAGATGAAAAACGTCGTGCGGAAGACGAGCAAAGGCGTCGGGAGTTGCAGCGTCTTGAAGATGAACGTCGAAGGAAAGCTGCTGCCGAAGAAGAGCGCAGACGTCAAGCAGAGTTCGCAGTTGAGCAAGCAAGGCTTCAACGCGAGGCCGAGCGTCGCGAAGAGTTGGCACGCGAAGCGGCTCGTCAGAAGCACCTCCAGCGGCTCAAGAAGCAGCGACTTGCTATGCTGAAGTTGAAGTTCCACATGTGGAAGAAGTTTGTCAGTCAGTCGAAGGCCCTTCCGCGTGGCATCTCGATGGAGGCATCTTCCCTCGTCGACCACTCTCTCACGAAGCCCAACGACGTGGTAAACTGGCTATTCGGCGGTTCTCGCGCAGCGTCCGACTTCATCGGTCTCAAGCGCCGGCAGTTCGACGTCGCATCACACGAAGAAGATGGCTTTGTGACTCCAGGGGCCGACTTCTGGCGGCCTCTCGATATCGCTTCTATCGTAGGACAAGCTGTCGTCGGTGCGGGTTCCCGCCCTCGGGGCTGGAAGTTCGTCGTTGCCGACGTTTTGGACGAGGGACTGTCATCGTTTGGCAGTTGGTGCGCTGTCAAGTGCGGCATTTCATCAGCGTCTCTGGAAGAGGACGAGCGGATTTCCACGGTGCATGCAGTGACCTGGTCGGATACCACGAGTCTCGCTGTTTGCTGCCGGTACCTCGACGGAAACTTCGTGCGGACGTTGAGCCCGCCAGGTCGAGCGAAGAAGTTGGCGGGAACATCAGGCCTGCTGCTTCCGCTTGATCTGAGTCATGTGCTGAACCCAGGGAAGCTACATCGATGGGAGGAGCGTGTCCGCGGGGTACTCGCCCACTTGCACCCGACTCGTCGTGTGGGCGTCGTGGTTCTCGGCTTCTGTGCGGCCAACGCGCCTCGGAAGGGCGACGCTTTGGCTGCTGCTGAAGCCGCCATCCAGAAGTTGAAGCAAGGTCACGAGAAGACCATCGCCTTCGTGGATGGTGAACTCGTCCTGGAGGACGAAATCGCTTCGTCCTGTGCATCGATCGACGACAAGATTGCGAGTATTTTCTACAAGATGGCAAGCACTCGTGCCTGCCAGGCTCCCGACCTCCAGGTTGTCGACTTCACTGAGCTCGTGGATTCTATCGTCGACAACGCAGTGCACGATCAACATCACGCCGCCGCTCAAGGTGTGATGCAGCTCCAGGATCGTCTTCACGCCGGTCTGTGGAAGTTGCGCGAGGTCTTGCATTCGCCATCCGTGATCGACATCGACTCGCCGATTCCTGAGCTCCAAGCGATGCTTGGCACGCCGCCCTACGGTTGGAACTCTCGTGAAGCGCAGCAGAAATGGGAAGACGTGTTGAACGCCATGACGGCCCATCGTATCGTTGCTGAGAGTGCACCGCTGGCGGCGTCCAAGGTGTGCGAGGTGTACTTCACCCAGATCCAGCAACTGGTGGACAGTATCTTTGCTGGTAAGCAAGGATCTTCTAGAAGCGTCTCCGTTGCTGAGTTGAAGCAGTCATTGTTTGGCTTGTTGGTGCCAGTTCACGATGAGCTGTTGTCGCACGAAGCCACGCACTCGATGATCTACGACGCGAGTCGTCTGCTGCCATGGCGTGCTATCCTGCGCCAGATCTACGGCGCTTTTGTCGAGAGTCTCGATGAGACGCTGATGTACGTACCGACCCACATTGCCCAGACTTGGAGTCGCAGCACGCATCCAGACCCAAGTGGCTCCAGTATCACTGCCGTTGGACGAGGACCAAGAAAACGCTTCTCGCTGGACGCGGCTGCCCAAGCCGCTGCCGTGGCATTTGCTCGACGTGAGCTGAAACGCGCGTACGCTGGCGAGTCGCTCGTCGGTGAAGATGGAGTCGGCAGTATCAAGCGCCTGCGTCAGGAGATCGCAAAGGACCACATGTCGTCACTCAAGTATCAACAGTTCCTGCGACGGGAGATGGCCAAGTGGTCGTCAGCGGACGAACCCTTCCAGTTGTCAAGCTGAATGACAATGGAGACGTGAATGCAGACCGTGAGCAGTTTAGATAATGAGAAAAATGAATAGCTTGCACACGAGTACGATTTCATCGATTATCGCTACTACCTCAACTTGATAGACCATCACAATTCTTTTATGAAGTCAGACTATGATGGATTGTGATTAGGATGATTTCATGACCCGGTCTGAACGTCATTTCTTAGAGAAATGCGTGTCTGAGAGGTCCATTTCCTCAAGAAATGACTCCAAGAAATGACATCAGAAATGACACTGAGAAAAGTGAACTCTGAAACCCCCTATTTGCATGATAGCTTCATAATCGCGCGGCGGCGTGGGTCTTCAGATGAAGGAAGACACCAGTCAAAACGTCTTCGGCTTGGAAATGCCTTCCGTGAAATGGGCGCCAAGTGGACACAGCCATTCAAACTGGAACTTGTTTCGACCGCCCAGCGAGGTCAGGAAAGCGACGGCTTCTATTATCACACACACGGCCGAAACTAAGACAATGTTTATGGTCTTTTCTTGATAGTTATGTTGTAGACTATCATTTCACTGTTTCCAAGAATGATATCAGTCGCTAACTCGGTACCCGCTCCCGGAGACGGCTTGCCCAGGTCAGCTCCTGGAGCGGATGAGCTTCACAAACGTTCTGGAGCACAGTTCGAACTCCGACATCCACCACACGATCAACAGTCTGGTCGTCCACTACCACCCAGAGTGCAGCTGCCGCAGTCTCCACTTGTTGCTGCGTCGTTGCCTCGCGTAAGAAGTCGACGAGGGCTCCAATGCCACCATGAATGACAATCTGCTCCCGGTTCGCTCGGACAAACGCGAGAGTCCCCAGTACTGCGGCAGCAACACTCTTTTGCTTCATCGTCTTCCCCAGCAATAGGATCTCAACTACACGCGGGAGAAGCGAGAGCGACCCGATATTAGCTCGAACCACGTCGTTGCTGGCGAGGTTACGCAGAGCCATCAGAGCACTTGTTTGCAGCTTGGTATCTATCGACTTGACCATATCCACGAGTGACTTGGCGGCGCCTTGCTCGACGATCAAACCATCCACGGCATTATTTCGAATGCAGATATTGGCAAGAATGCGAGCGCTGCAAACCTTGACGTTGCTGTCGTTTGTCGTCATCAGCAAATCAATAAGTTGCCCAAGGCGTTTGGGGGTTTGAAGCATGCAACAATTTGTGGGCACCCGAGAGAATATCTCGAGGGCCTCCAGTACCACAGCGAGAGTGTCGATTTTCTTCGTGTCTCGGTCTCAGAGGCGATCATACAGAAGTGGAACCAGTCCACCTTGCCTTTTGGCGAACGCGGCTACGTCTTCATCGCCATGATCCAACTTGAGGATGCTGACGAGTAAATCGATGCTGCCGTCACAGTCAAGGAAGCCTCATTGGTTCGCATCATTCGTGCAGTCGTCATGGCCGTGCAGGAGAGTCGTCAAGATCTTCACCACCGATGTGGCCTCCTTGGCGATGCGCTTCTTGCCATGCTGATAGAGTTGAACCAGAACCGGAAGTCCACGCGTACGGGCGAGCGTCTTGGCGTGGTTTTCGTCGCGGAGCAAGGCGTGCAAGGTATCGAGGGCAGGAGCCTTGACTGAAGTGGACTGACTCAGGCGAATCAAGGGAGGGACACCATTCGCTTCCCAGATTGCATTCCCGATAAGTGAACTGGCCTGAGCCACATCCGCTAGCAAGTGAATGATTTCCACGTGCAGCTCGCTGACCAATAGTTCCCCGTCGTCAGGTCGCGACAAATAATTCACCAACACTGGAACCACGTCGCTCGACACGATTTCCAACGAGGTGGACTCTTTTTCTTGGGCTAGTTGACGGAGTTGAAGAACCGCCAGGAGTTTGCTTCTCGTACCACTGCTTTCGTTCTTGAGTATTTCCGCATGGTCCGCGACACCCAAAGAAGACTCCATCAAAGCCACCCGGGCTTCTTCCACCTCGAGAAGCTGGAGTAGCAATAGCAGGGCTTGGTCTCGCACCGTCGATGCCTGGATGTCTGTGCTGCTCGAGTTCGAGTTCAGCACTGTTATGAGGGTTGCGATGCTCCTGACGAGAATTGTTGCTGCCACTCCTTTCTCTGTCGTGACGTCGATCAGCATAGTCATGGCAAGTGCAGCAGTCGCATCGTCTCCACTCTGAAGGCGCCAGAGAACCGAATTGGCAAGTGACTCCGCGCCTCGACGCTGCGCGTCGAGGAGTAATGAGTTGACCGCATGGTCCTTGGTGAAATTCGCGATGAATGTTTTCTTGTCGTCCCTGTATCCGTGGTCCTTTGGTCCGTTGAGCCATTTGAAGATGGCTCCGTTGTGTGCTTGGGCGATGGCGTCCTGCGCCACTTGGCCGATCTTCACCAACTCACGAAGTACGACGAATGCCCAGCTCCCTACTCCCTTTGGCTCATCCCGCACCAACATATCAACGAGCTTTGGGACGACACCGACAGACGCCACGATCGCCTTCTTGTTGCCAGCACTCTGACTCGCGAGATCATAGATGTCTTTTGCGCCTCCTCCTTCGAGAAACTTGCGCGCAGCGGCTTGTATAACATCCGCTGAGGCTGTCATGAGTCTCTCGTGTCTCTCGAGTCTGCGTCTGTGGTTGGCGTCCAAACGGCCTGGATGCCCGAGGCTGACTAATTCCTGGTTGGCTAAAATTCGTCGATCACCACTTCAACATTGGACTGTGCAGGCACAGTCCAATGGTGGTTTCTTCGCTGTCTTCAAGGCTGCTGTTGGTGCTGTGTATTATTCAATGCAACCACCGCTACCGTCACAGTTGCCGTGAATCCTTCGATGTGAGTGTTGCAGGCCAGGATCTTTGGCGATATGTACTTCGAAGTATATATCATCAGTGGAAGTAGCAAGAAGCTCAACATCCTCGTGCTCGTTTCCTCACACGGGCCACAACCACAGTACTGGCAAGTATTTTATGTTCATGACTGGTCCCTCGACACCAAGCAAGGGACAGTTTTGGTTACGAGGCAAAGTGAGCGAGATGGTGTACAAGACGAGCAATAATGCGACGTCCGTGGCTTCGATGCCACGCAGTAAGGCCTCTCCACAGCTCCAAGAAGGCGCTGCCTCAGGGTGGCCTGTCCCCATGGAGCTCGAGCGGACGATCGGCTTCACAGCGATCCCAAACTCGTGATTTATTGCCACGGTGACATTCGAAGCAGTAGTTATCCACACCCTTGCGTAGCTCTCTGGTGTAAGCGCTCAAGCAGACGCTTGACCCACAACGTCTTGTGGTGCTGGTGAGGCTCAATGGCCTTCGTGATGGTAGCCACAGAGCGTTTCTCACGCAGTCGATGGACGAAGTCGTCACTGGTGGTCAAGACCCACAACGCTGCAGCCACTGTGTCGACTTGCTCTGGAGTTTTCGTTTGTCCCAAGATACCCAGAAGTGCGTCGTCTCCGGCGTGACAGAGGATGAGTTCTTGGCTGGCTGGAAGGAAAGCGAGGTTCCCTATCACGCCTACTGCGATCATGCGTTGGTTCATGGCCTTGCCATTTGTGATCGCGTCAATCACCCGCGACATAAGTCCTGGAGATCCGATTCGAGTCCGATTGGTGTCACAGTTGGCTAGGTTACGCAGAGCCTTGAGAGCTGCGGTCTGGATCTTCATGTCCTGAGACTTGATCATGGCCATGAGCGGCTCCGCGATACCCTGATCGACGATCAATTGGCTCATCTTGGGATTTTTGCAGGCGAGGTTGGCGAGAATGCGCACCACTCGTACCTTGGCATCGGTTTCGGTCGTCATCTTGACCAGCTCAGCGAGAGTTTCGACGCCTCGGCATTGTTGAAACAGGTTCTGGTTGGCGTGGACCCGCGAGAAGCCCTCTAGGACTGGCAAAATCTTAGCCAGCGAGCCATCTTGGTTGTGGACCCCATCACGCAGGCGGTTCAGGAAGAGTGGAACGGACCCACTGAGCTTCTCATATAGCTGGGCAGTAGCATCGGCGACAGGTGGAGACTGGTCGTTGAAGAGTTCAACTAGACTCGCGACGGCGTCTCCACAGTCGAAGATCTGTCGAAGCTTCGTCTCATGAGTAGAGTTAACACCGTCGCCAACGAGAACTTCGGTCAAAATCTCCATCGACGGGATCTGTTGCTGCATTGTTGCGTGTTGTTTGTTGTATTGCAGTAGCTGAAGCATGAATGGAACTCCACAGACGTTGGCCAACTTCTTGGCGCTGGTCTTGTCCCCAAGAAAAGCGCAGAGTGTGTCCATCGCTGAGCTCTTGAGGGAGGGTGGGTTCTTCAGACTGACTGAGAACAATCAGCGATGCTGCCCCGCGTTCTCGCACGATATCTTTGCGGATAGATGGGCTGCATTGAGCTAGCTCCCCCATGACAGCCACTGACTGTACTCGTAAAACGTCGGCTAGAATCTCCCGGGCGTCAAAGTTTTTAGCAGCATCAAGCAGTGCACGAATGAGGTCACCGGACGCGATCTTTAGTTCAGAACACCCATCTTTGCTTGCGAGGTGGCGCAACCCAAGCACGGCGAGGAGTCTGCCTCTGGTGCCACTTGTCTGGCTCTTCAATACCTTCAAATGGTCGGCAACACTCAAGTTGGATGGCACCAGAGCTTGCTGCACTTCTTTTACGGCGAGGAACGGGGCTAGCAGACGCAGAGCTGTGTCTCGAATGGCTGATATCTTCTTGCCTTTGCTGCTTGGATCCCAATTCGTCACACAAATCAGCGAGGACACGATGCGAGCGGGAATCGTCGACATGTCATTTTCTTTGTTGCCAACAACAGCGAACAGCTCATTCATTCCGAGTGCGGCCGTCGCAATGTCTCCATTTTGAAGACTCGCGAGAACCAGCTTGGTAAGTGACGACGCAGGGTAGTTACTCGTTGAGTTGAGCAAGAGCGTGTTGGTCGGATGGTTGGAGGTCAAGTTCGTGATGAGGTGGGTCTTCCAGTAGGTGTTTCCGTAGTCTTGTGGTCCGTTGAGCCATTTGAAGATGGCTCCGTTGTGTGCTTGTGCGATGGCGTCCTGCGCCACTTGGCCCATCAGCACCAAGTGATAAAGTGAGTAGAACGCCCAGCTCCCTTCTCCGTGTGGCTCATCCCGCACCAACAGATCCACGGCTTTGAGACGACTCCAGTGGTCTCGACGAGCGCCTTCTTGTTGTCATCACTACTGCACGCGAGACTCCAAATGTCTTTTGCGCTTCCTCCGTCCAGAAACTTGCGTGCAGCGGCTTGGATCTCGTGCGCCATGGTCTCGCGAGTCTCCGTCTATGGTTGGCGTCTAAATTGCCTGCCTGCCCATCGCGAAACGGACAGCGACTCCGACTCTTGATTGGCTAAGACCACTTCAACTACCCTCTGGGAAGATAGTCCAGTGGTCGTTGCAGTTCCCCAAAGACCATTTGGTAAAGTCGACTATTTTATTCAAGATGCACCACCTGAAGGATACGAGGGCGGATGAAGGGATGTTCATGCTGCTGGGCAAAGTGGCTCAGGAGGCTTTGTGCGCGATTTGTGGCCATATTTCCATGGCTCACTCGACCAAAGCATGTCGGAAACTCGGAAAATAACTTATTATATAGATTTTTTTTCAAAAACTGAATTCCTCAGCGAAGAAAGTCAGTGGGAGTCAGAGGGTTTACACACCAACGAATAGATATCGCTTGCGTGATGTTTCACTCTTCACGGCTTGGCGGAGAGATATCTTTGAAATGCCACACCATCCAGCGACTGGGTCCTGTCAGAACGGACGCTAAAACGTTAGAATCAACAAAGTCGCACCTATCGCGTGTACGTTTTATCGTATCGTGTAAAGTTAAGGGCTGAGCATTGAAGTGCTCCTTAGATCAAGCTACGAAAATGGGTACACGCAGTCAAGTCAAGTCAAGACAGTATTCGAGTTTTAAATCTAAGGAAACAGGACTTACCTGTGTTCACTGCAGTCGCTCGAATAAGCGTGAAGCCCACGGCACTTGCTGTGGTGCGTAAGGCGCGATGGCGGTCGTGAGAAGAGCCAGACTGCCTTTCTCACGCAGTCGATTCACGGTGTCATCACTGGCGGCGAGAACCCACAATGCTGCAGCTGCCGTCTCGATCGCCAAGGGAGTCGTCGCCTCCCTGAAGAGTGCGAGAAGATGTTCATGTCCATTGGCGTCGAGGATGAGTTTCTGGTGTCTTGGAAGTCGAGCGAGATTTCCCAGCACAGCGGCTGCCGTCACCCTCTGCTTCATACTCTTTCCAGTGGTGATGATCTCGGCCAGTCGAGCCATCAACTCTGGTGACCCGATCTGGCGTCGATTCGCATCGTCACTCGTCAGGTTGCGCAGTGCCATGAGAGCAGCGGTCTGAGCCTTGGTATTGAGAGAGTTTATCATCGCAGTGAGATCGTCAACCACGCCTTGCTCGACGATGAGCCGGCTGATTGGGCGATTTTGGTCGCCAAGATCCGCGTGGCTTGGTTCTTAGTGTCGGCGTCTGTGGATACGTTAAGCACTTTGGTTAGAATCTTCACGCCTTCGTGGCGCAGGAACCGATCTTGGTTGTCTGGAACCCGCGAGAGACACTCCAGCGCCGCCAAGACATTCGCGTTGGCTTCTATTTCGCTGAAATCCACGCGAAGCAGGAGCAACGGTATGAGTGCACCGGTCTTTTCCGTCAAGGCGACGACTTCTTCAGCACTTGCAGCTGACGCCCCGTTGAAGACACTGGCAAGGAAACCGACTGCATCGTCGCAATCCACAACCTGCTGTAGAGTCTCCTCGCTTGCAATGGTGTCGTCGCCGACCAGCACACGGCCCAAGATGTGCACTACGGGGGCTTGCTCCATCACTGGGGACTCGACATCGAACCACAAGAGACGGAAAAACAGAGGAATCCCGCACGCGCGAACAAAGCTCTTGAAGGTGCCTTCGTCGTGTAGGAAGGGACGAAGCGCATCAAGTGCCACGGTGTTGCAGAACTGGTTCTCCGACTGATCAAGGCGGACGAAAGAGGCGAGATCTCCCTTACGCAACATGCGAGCACGAATAGATGAGCTCAAACGAGTAAGCGTTCTCACCAAGAGCGCAGCCTCCTTGCGAAGCTGGTCCCAAGCGAGTCCTTCAGAGTCGACGTCCATCGCAGTGGCCGTTAGTGCAGTGATGTCGCCTCGTGTCACGATTTTGAAGGCGGCGGACTCTTTTCCGCTCACCTGCTTGCCGAGTTCGAGCACTGCCCAGCGTTTGACTCTGGGGTCGCTAATTTTTGCCTGGAGTATATTCACGTAGTAACCAGCCCCGATTGGAGTTTTCGATAGAGCCTGTTGAACCTCTTTGGCGTCGCGTTGCTGGGCCAACAGGAACACAGCTTGGCATCGAACCGTTGATACCTTGACGTCGGTGTTTGCTGGATCCATCCCAATACACGAACCAGCGTACCGATGGCGCTGTCCGGAATAGTCGTGACCACACCATTTCTCCACGCGATGTCAACTAGAGTGGTCATGGCGAGTGCGGCCATCGCAATGTCTCCATTTTGAAGACTCGTGAGAACCGACATGGCAAGTGACGATGCAGGGTCATTGTTCGACGTGCTGAACAAGAGTGTGTTGGTCGGATGGCTGGCAGTTAAGTTCGTGATGAACTCCTATTTGTCGTCGGGTTTTCCGCAGTCCTGTGGTCCGTTGAGCCATTTGAAGATGGCGCCGTTGTGTGCTTGGCCGATGGCGTCCTGCGCCACTTTGCCGATCGTCACCAAGTAATACAGTGCGTAGAACGTGACGCGCATTTCTCGCTGTTGCTCATCCCGCACCAACAGATCCACGAGCTTTGGGACGACACCAGCAGACGCCACGAGCGCGGTCTTGTTGCCATCGCTCTCACGCGCGAGATTACAGATGTCTTTTGCGGTTCCTCCTTCGAGAAACTTGCGTGCAGCGGCTCGGATCTCTTGCGCTGAGGCTGTCATGAGTCTCTCTCGTGTCTCGCGAATCTCCGCCTCCAGTAGGCGTTTGGCGCTGCCAGTCCATGGACACGTAACGGACTGCGATCCTGACTTGATTGGCTAAACTGCGGAGAACACTTCAACCTGTTCATCGGCCGTTGCAGTTCCCACTATCTTCGTTGAGGAGTTTCCGGCCTGCAGTCGCCCTGTCGCCCTGAGGGGCTGTTCCAGGCAGCGTTTGCTACGGTGCTGTGTTTTATGCAAGACAGCCACCACCGCTTCCACAGTAGCCATGGATCCTTCGATTTCCCATACAAAAAGAGCGTCAGTAGAGTGAAGCTCAGCATCCTCGCGATCGTTTCCTCGTACAGACCATAACCACAGCACTGGCAAGTATTTTTGGCCCACGACCAGGGTTGCGCAACGAATAATAATGGGCGGATAATACTTGAATATTATCATTAAATTAATAATTTTGATGTCAAAATCTGTTCCGAGTTTATGGGCCGTCAGTTTTACATACAAAAACGCTGCTGTCCGCTCCTAATGAGCCAATCTATGACACATTTACCATTTACACTGGAAACCATCAATGGGAACATAATATAGTAAACGCAATTATTTATTCCTTCCAATCGATTGCAAGTATTAATATCGATACGGAATACTCTGCCCACAACTGGTCAAGCAAGGAACGCTTGTGGTAAGGAGGCAAAGAGGGCGACATGATGTACGAGACGAGCAATAATGCCACGTCCGTGGCTTCGATGCCACGCAGTAAGGCGGCTCCACAGCCTCATGAAGGCGCTTCGTCAGGGCGGCCTGTCTCCATGGAGCTCGAGCGCACGATCGGCTTCACAGCGATCCCAAATTCCATCTTCTACCACCCTTCCGGTCAGGATTACTTGTACGCGGCCGGTGGATCCATCCTGTGCACGGCGTTCACCGACGCTCACAGCCAGACTTTCCTCCGAGGCCATGACGCTGCCATCTCATGCATCGCCATGTCAGCCTCTGGTCGGTTCCTGGCGTCAGGAGAGCGCGGTCGCCGTGCCGATGTGCTCGTGTGGAACTACTCGAGCAAGCAACTCATCTACCGGCTCTCGGAGCACGACCACGGCATCGCAGCGCTCGCCTTCTCGGACGACGAGCGACTGCTGTGTACGATCGGGTCCCCGGAAGACGGACGACTGTACATTTGGGACCTGTTCACGGGCAATATCTGTGCGACCCACCAAAAGCTGTCGGCGACCGTGACGACCGTGGCGTTCGGTGGCATGGCACGTGACATCAAGCGCCGCGACACGAACTGCTACCAGTTCGCGACGTGTGGCCACCGCATGCTACAGTTGTGGGTCTTGAACCCGATGACAGGCGAGCTGACACCGTCCAAGATCGAACAGACCGTCGTGCGTGACTTCACGTGTCTCCAGTTTTCTCCCGACCGAGAGACACTGGTCGCTGGGAGCACGAGTGGCGACTTTGCCGTGGTGAACATCAAGACGAAGCGTCTGCTCAAGAGTGTGCCGGCGTGCTCGTGCGGGATCAACTCGATCCTGTACTTCAATCACGGTGTGCTGGTCGGTGGTGGCGACGGCAGCGTGTTGTACTTTAACGGTGACTATGTCGACACGAGCATCGCGAACCTTGACGCCCCCGTCGCTGGGCTTGCTCTCAACGCCTCTCAGACTGAGGCCGTCGTGGGGACTCAGTCTGGCTCGATCTTTCTCGTCAAGATGACGCTCAACCAGAAGCACCTAGCGTCGCACTTGCTCTTCAGCAACCACTCGACTGCTGTGATCCAAGTCGCGTACGCTGATGGAGTCTCAGACCGCTTCGCTACGATCTCACGAGACTGTAGTATCCGTGTGTGGGACGCTTCAGACTACGCTGCTGTCACGCGAGCCACAGTGGCAGACGCTGGCATGCCGACTTGTCTCCAGTTCTCGCTTGACGTGCTGCTTTCCGGGTGGACCGATGGCTGCATCCGCTGCCACAACTCCGACACAGGAGAGCAGGTGTGGTCGATCGACAACGCTCACACTGGTGGCGTGACAGCGCTGGTGCTCAGCCACAACCAGCGGTTTCTTGTATCGGCCGGCGTGGGAGGTGAGGTGCGCGTGTGGGATATCCGCAAGCGAGACATGGTGTCTCATCTGAAGGAGCACTCGATGGCCGTCACGGGACTTGCACTGTTCAAAGACGACCTCCACGTGATCTCGTGTAGTCGTGACCGGAGTATTTTGTGCTGGGATCTTCGCAACGAACGCCGACTCTCGAGCCACATCCAGCGCATGGGTGGCATCAACACTGTCGCTCTATCGGCCAACCAAAAACTGGTGCTCAGCGCCGGCCAGGAGAAGCGCATCTCGTACTGGGACCTGCGTATCGATGCGCCTGTGAACGTGATCCAGAAGGCCCACGATGAAGAAGCCACGTGTATTGCAGTCGCCCACAATCTCGAAATCTTTGCGACTGGAGGCAACGATCGGCTTGTGAAACTGTGGGATTTCAACACTGGTCAGCTTCTCATGGATGGCGTCGGCCATTCAGGCAACGTGCGAGGACTCGCTTTCAGTCCGGACGATCGACAGCTCGTTTCAGTGGGAGATGATGGCTGTGTATTCGTCTGGAATGTGTACACTGAGTAGGGACACCATGCAGCTGCAGACTCGTGGCTCTGGCGCCATCTCTAACAACGTACCGATCAATATCCACACTTACTTTTGCTCAATGTTTACTTGGTGTGCTCGTGGTTCTTGAGGTACGTGTAGAGCAACTGCACACCAAAGCCCGTAGCGCCCTGTGGGAAGTACGACTTGGCAGCGCTGTAGTTGGAAGGACCAGCGATGTCGAGGTGGGCCCAGTTCACATCCTCGTAGACGAACTTCTGCAGGAAGGCAGCGGCCGTGCAAGCACCTCCGTTACGGCCCTTGCCAGTGCTGCGCGAGTCCGACTGCGAGCCCTTGAGCGCCTCTGTGTGCTCCGGGTGGATTGGCAGACGCCAGCAGCGCTCGTACGACGTCGTACCGGATTCCTAAGGACACAACAGATCGTCTCAGCACGTGATTTCGATGGTAGCGTTCCATGAGAGGAGCTGAGGACTCACCACCAGCTTGCTCGCGAGGTCGTCCGAGTTGGAGAAGAGTCCGGCGCAGTGCTCGCCGAGGGCGACTGCAATATAATACTGTAAGTGGGTACACAGTCATCTCATCATCCAGAATATAGCAAGACTTACCGATGCAAGCACCTGTGAGCGTGGCCACGTCGATGACCGTCTTTGGCTTGTACTGCTGCTGCACGTACGACAGCGTGTCGCCCAGCACAAGGCGGCCTTCAGCATCAGTGTTGTTGTTCTCCACAGTGATGCCCTTGTGGGACTTCATGATCGTGTGTGGCTTGGTGGCCTTGGAGCCAATCGCGTTCTCCGCGAGGCCCAGAGCACAGACAATGTTGACTTTGAGTCCCTGACGCGCAGCAGCACGCACGGCACCCAGCACAGCGGCCGAGCCGCACATGTCCGTGTGCATGTCTTCAATGGAACCGGTTGGCTTGAGGTTAAGACCACCGGTGTCGAACGTGATGCCCTTGCCCACGAGCGCGACCTTGTCGTCAGGAGCGTTCGGGTTGCCCTTGTACTCCAGGATCACGAGACGCGGCGTGACAGTGGCGGCCTGGCCGACACTCAGGAACATGTTCATGCCTTCCTTTTCCAGCTCCTCCTGCTGGAGCACGCGGAACGAAAGGCCTGGCAGCTCCGCAGACGTCACACGCGCCACCTCTTCCATGAAGGCTGGCGTCACCACATCCGCACGCTCGTTGCCTACGACACACAGTGGCAGACACGTGAGCTAAACTAGGACCTCAAGATTCCGAGAGTCACTACCCACCGAGGTTACGCGCGAAGATCGTCTCCTCCGCGACCGTGACCTGCTCGTCGATCTGCTTCTTGAACTCGGTGCTGGCGTCCAAAAAGATCTTCTCCAGCGGCAGCTTGAGCTTGTCCTCTCCATCCTCGTCCTTGTCTTTGCTCAGGTACTTGTCGAACTGGTAGTTGGACAACATCGACGCCTGCGTGAGCACTTCGACCACACGCTCAGGCGCCAGTGTCTCGCTCTTTCCCAGCGCCGGCACCTGCACCACGACGTCCTTGGCTCGCTTGGCACGCACCGTGCTCAAAGCGCCGTGTGTCGCAATGCGCAGCACGTTCTCCGTGACCTTGCTCTCCTCGCCCAGACCGACCAGCACGATCCGCTGGCTGGCCAGTGCCTCATCATCCTCCGCAGTTGGATACAGATACAGCTTCTCCTGTGGCTTGGCTTTGAAGTCCTGCAGCGCGAGCTTCGACACGCGGAAGGGAAGCACGTCGTCGAGGACGTCACGCTGCTCCTTAGTCACGAACACCACGCGCGTGGAGGACGGCGCGGAGGCGGCAGACGCGAGCGTCAGTTGGCCCTGCACGCGTTGCTGCACTAGGCGATGCGCCGACGCGCTGCTGCTAAAGAGACGGCGAGGGAAGAGTGCGCTCATAGGTCGCATTTTCGCCTTGGAATTTCGATGTCGATCTTTTTGACAACTTGATGCGTGTGGTGTCCGTGGGACGGTTGCCGTACCGAAATAATACCGGTATCAAATCGGTATACCTAGAGTAAGTTCGTGTGTATAGTGTTGGCTGTGTGGGTAGGTTCGAATGTATACCATTATGTTAGGTTCGTATGTATACTTGATCGCTGGCCGAACTTAGTGAATGCGTCTAGACATGTTATTTCGGGTAATTTGAGGTGTGGGATCTGTGATTATGGGTTTGAAATTCGCCAACATTTCGCGCGAAAATCGTCGGATGTCACCAAGGGGAAACATGGCGAGCGTCGGGTGATGGCGTCGAGAGCTTTCTTCATCTATGCCGGTCTCGGCGTCTCCATGATGCATATCTTCTTTCCCCGAAGAGTGTTGCGTGTGACGCCGTTGCTTGTCGCAGCCTCGCGTCGCTTCGCGGCCTCTGCTGGACGCGGGTTACGCCGTACCCCTCGCCACTGGTCGTTGCAGTTACATCTCCATGGGCGACTGGTCCGGATCCTCGCTCGTGGAGAGAACAAAGGGCTGTGCTAGAAGGCGCCCCGTCGAGCGGACGCGAGAGGCCACTGCGACGGCCCAAACGCGAAGATCTGGCCGACGAAGAACTCCCCAAGACAGCGATTAACAGCCCCGACAGCCAGCGGCGCACGACGCAGCAGCCATGAGTAGCAGCAGCAATGCGCCGCCCGTGGTGCTGAAGGAGGGCTTCCTGTCCAAACGCAGTCGCGCCGCCAACCTCATCCACCGCTTCCAGCGGCGGTACTTCCGTTTGTACCCAGGAGAGCTACAGTACTTCTACTCGCCGCAGGACGCGGTGCCCCGGCGCCGCGTGACGTTGCGGCTGGACTCCAAGGTGTCGCCGACCAATGATCAAGGATTCAGCTGCTGCTTCACCATCAAGGCATCGCCGGCAGACGAGATCTTCTACGTGCAGGCCGAGCACGATGGGGAAGTGGAGGAGTGGGTCAACGCGATCTACGACGCGCTTCGACGCACACCTGATGTCACTGACCCCGCAGCTCCTCAGCCGGCGGTTGCAGTCGCACAGCCACCGCAGCCGCCACCGCCGCCTGAGCGCGTGCTGCTCAACATGAACGTGGTTGAGGCCAAAGGACTCAAGGGCGTGGATCTCAACGGCAAGAGCGATCCGTTCTGTGTCGTGAAACTCGTTGGGAAAGATGGCCAGCTCATCCGCAGCGAGGAGATGAAGACCAACTACATCACCGATACGCTGCACCCAGTGTGGAACCAGCACTTCACATTGGGTAAGGCCGTGAACTTGGGTACCGTGGAGG
The DNA here is from genome assembly GCA_023334995.1 of Pythium sukuiense. Taxonomy (NCBI): domain Eukaryota; phylum Oomycota; class Peronosporomycetes; order Pythiales; family Pythiaceae; genus Pythium; species Pythium sukuiense. Next base: position 28,031 of record JAADVL010000025.1, read on the forward strand.
CGATCCACTTCGAGTTGTGGGACCACGACCATCTCATGAAGAACGAGCTGATCGGATTCGTACGCGTGCCGTTGTCGATCTTTCAGATGTCACCAGCTAGCACGAACCAGTCCGAGCTCGTGGATCGGTGGTTCCGCGTGGAGCCACCGGGCCAAACGACTGGAATCGTGGACACGGCCTTGGACTATGCCACTGGCGGATCTTCCTCCCCACGCAAGGACAAGGCGGAGCAACACGTGATGCTGAGGAGTTACGGCGAATTGCATCTCGTGATGTCCGTTGTAGGCCCGAACCTAGTGACGTTCTTCCAGAGTATGCACCTCTCGATCGCACCGCAGAGTCGCATTGTGATTGATGGCATCGACCACACCGACAATCGCCTGGAGGTGACCGTTCTCGGTGCGAAAGATCTCATTGCTGCCGACTTCAACAAGTCCAGCGATCCATTTGTCGAGTTGACTCTGCTGGATGACAAGGGAAAGCCGATTCGAGGAGAGTTTTATCGAACGGCAGTGAAGGAGAAGACGCGTCATCCGTCGTGGGATGATGAACACTACACGTTTGGACGTATTTGCCGGATTGATGAAGCTGCGAAGTTGCGTGTTCGCGTCATGGATTGGGACGAGCACAGCAAAAATGATCCGCTGGGAGGAATCGTGATCGACTTGGACCATCTCTCTGCGCACATCCAGACCGAGTGGTACGCACTTCAACCTGAGCAAGGCATGGCGATTCGTGAGAACCTCGGCTCGATTCAGTTGTCCATCGCCTTGTCCGGGGAGACCCGTGGTGAGCGCAAGCGTCGTCTGCAGATCGACAAGGAAATTGCATCGAAGACCCACGAACGTTCGGTGGAACAGCTTGAGCTTGAAAACGCTACTCACGCCCTGCACGAGGCAGCGTGTAACTTGGACGGAGCACGCATAGCGTGCGCTGTTGACGACTACCAGGCTCATAATCCTCAGTTCTACGGTATCAACGGCTGCATCCACCACTTAAACACGCAGCTGCCGCGAGCTCATCGCGATACAACGTCGACAGACGAAGGTTTCCAGGCGAGAGCTGGCATTGAAGGCCAGGCAGTTCTCGACGTCAGTGTTCTGGCGACTGATGGTCTCAAGAAAGCTGCTATGGCGACGGCGTGGGCTCCATATGCTGTCATCGAGGTGAATCCACCCGTGTGTATTGAAGAGTGCAAGCGTGTGAGTGCTCCGTTGTCACCACAGAAAAGCAAACGCATCCAGGCTATGAACGCCGCGGTGGGAGAAAGCCGCGGTGGCATGTTTTCAAAGCGCGCGCAAGGCGAGGTCTCTGCTCATCGAACGAAACTCGGCAAGAACGAAGTGCGGTCGGAAAAGCGTCTCGATTTGTCGCCGGACCAACCGATGCTCAAGGTCGAGATCAAGAGTGGGCACGGCCTTACCGGCGTCGACTTCAGTGGCTACAGCGATCCGTACTGTACGCTGAGTTTGACAGACCGAGAGTCGAAGAAGTCGGTGGAGACTGAGAAGAAGCGAACAGCAGTCATCCCCAAGACTTTGAATCCAGTGTGGGAGAACGAAGTCTTCTTCCTCGGCCATGTAAGTTCAACGTAGCGTGGAAGAGTGTTGCTGCGTGGAAGTCTAACAATTGCTTGCTATCGTCAAACAGAATTTTCCATTGTCAAGTGCAGCGACGTTGCTGATTCATGTCAAAGACCATAACATGACCAGAAGCACCCCGCTTGGTCGTGTAGAGATCCCTATCTCTGATCTGTGCCACGCTTCTGCCACCTCAACTTCGATTTCGTCGACTGCTCGCGAAAAACGCTACCCAATTATGCCGGAGCCGTGGATGAAGAAGCACGCGCAAAACCTTGGCGAACTCTGCATCAAAACGGAAGTGATTGGTGATGCTACAGTTCTTGCCGAGATGCTGCAGAGATCTGCGGGTGAAGAGTCTCCTGGGAAGATGCTCAGCTTTTTGTCGATGCAGTCGTTTTCCTCAGACCAGCATCCATCTGAAGCCGGTCTTTCCTCCTTGTCGCTTACCAGCAACCCACTCGACGAGGACGAGACCACGGAGATAATCGAAAAGGGTCAGCAGATTCGAACTGCTACCGCAACTGGAGTGTCTGCCGCGTGGCGAAAGGAGAAGTTTTCGTTGGCGCTGTCGTATCCGGGAATCTTCAGCGCGACAAGAGGTGACCACGAGAAGTTTACACTTCGCCTTCGCGTTTTTGGCGCCCGCGATTTGCTCGGTCTGACTACGTCGACTCACGTGACAGCGTCAGGAGTTGGCAAAAAGGCGCAGCGTCAGCATTTACTTGGTCGAAGGGCTGAAACCAACGCTTACTTCACGGTGATTCCAGTTCTCAAGAACGGGCAACTTGAGCATCTCGAGCGGAAGCAGAGCTTAACTGTGTACGGAACCAGGAACCCGAACTGGCCAGACCAAGAGTTCGTGTTTGGAAGATCGAGAAGGTTGGATCAGATGACGTATCTGTCCCTCCACGTGTACGGTCGAGACCTCGATACTGAAGTGAGGCAACGGTCGCTCGAAGGGCTCCTCCACGACGATGAGCGGCAGCAGGTCGTGAAGTTGAAACGCTACCATCTGCGTAAGATTGGTGCCACTGGAGTGGTTGAGGATGACGGTCTCGAGATTCTCGCGTTCGATCAACGGGTTCTGGCGTATCGTAAATGCGATCAGGGTGGCCGCTTCTTCCCTGCTCGTGTTCGCAAGTACAGGCCGTGGCCGAAGGATTCCTACGAAGTTATGTTCGAAGACGGCATCGAGTCGATCGACGATCTATCGGATCTCCTTTCCGTGGATGTGAAGGGCAAGGTCACGTCGATACACGCAAACGGCACGGTTGATGTGAGCCTCATCACGGAATCCGGAGCCCACGGAAGCGTGAGCTACGCTCGAGATGTGCAACTCTCACTCTTGACTCCAGTCGACAGCTTCACGCCACTCATTGAAAGCGTGATGGCGAGGCACTTGAATGATCAAGATGAAGTGAAACACCAGTGGGATTCAATGAAGCACTCCGTCGCTGGACTGACGATGGAGGTTCTGTCAGTCACCGGGCTACCAAAGAATGTTGTTGCGCCGAAGTGTGTGGTGAAATTTCTTGGCAATCCTCGAGCGTCTCCTGCTCAAGAGATTTGCTCCATTGGCATCGACGGCTGTCTCGTGTCCAAAAAAGAGATGCCACCTCTTTGCGCCGAAAAGGAAGTATTAGTCTTCTCGGTTGACTACGATGGGGATGCCGAGGACGTCCACGACCAGAAGCGATTCAAGGAAGGCGTTCTCTCGCTGGGTCTGCCAGGCGACGCCGATGGTAACGAGGTTGGTGTTACCGATGAAGACAAGGTGACTGCGATGGAAGGGAAGAATGTGCTGATGCAGACGGCCAGTTTGCTGATCGAGATTTTGGACACGGCACCGAAGATTCCGACTGTTGTTGCACACGCTCGCGTAGACTTGGCTGCTCTGCATCCCGGAAAGCGAGACCTGACGATGAAGTTGATGCCTCCAGAGAATGACGAGTACTACAAATTTGTCGGTACTCTTGTGCTCGACATCAAATGCACCGACTCATCGACTACGAAGCTGAAGTCGCCAATCCAGTCGTCGCCTGTTGGTGCTCGCAAGTTGAACGCAGTGTGTGGTGCGACGAAATGGTTCGAAGATCGTGCTATCGCCGAGTCACAGACAAAGATTTCATCGCCTCGACAGCTCGTGTCCTTGTCTTCGAAGCTAACAAGTCGAATTGGTCGTCGCCAGTTGCTTCGATCCTCGTTGTCTCCAACGGAGAACGCCCAGGTTGACGCTTTCCACACTGTTCTTGTCGTTATCATGAAGCGCGTTGTGGGCATCTTGACGGAAATCAAGCTGATCGAAGAATTCGAGAATCTTGCCGTTGAGGACATGCCGAAGTTTCGCCACGTTCATACAGTGAATGCCGACATGAACAGTGAGTGGATCGGCCGACCCATCAACGAAATGAGCTTGGAGACGCGCAAATCTATCACGGTGGAGCTCGAGATGGAGTTACTCGACATTGCCGCGTCGAAGTGGAAGCGAGAAACACCGGCAAGTGGGCTCTCTCGAGACGAATGGGTGCAAATGAGAAGTGTTCGACAATGTGAGCTGCAGAAGGTTGGCGGTTTCTTCATGCAAGATCGAACGAGTGCTGTGGTATTGACGTTGCCGTGTTGCTTCACTGGAGAGGGAATGGTCGAGTGGATCTGCAGAGCTCCTGCAGTACTTTGGAAGGATGAGTGGGTCAAGTACTGCCACGACCAGCGGACCCGAGACTCGTGTAAACTCAACTGGACTGATCCACGCTACGACCCCGATGCAATGGAAGCTCCGCGTGATGCAGACAAGGTGTTGATGTGGCTGAGCACGTTGAGTGATGCCGGGTACGTTGAAAACGTATCTCCGTCACTGACGGTGCAGGACGCGAACAAGCTTTACTACCTCGTCGAAAACAAGTCGGATCGTTACTTTCGTATTCGCGATGTCGAGCGGTGGCTACGCAAGGATAAGCGTGGAAGCAGTTTCTTTCCGCTTGATCTTGTACCCGAGATCGATTGCTACCACCAAGTTGACGTCGTACCTGTCCAACCCAAACAGGAGCAAAACAAAGCACGTCCCTCCTCGCAGAAGAAGGACTCCGCTGATACTCCTCCGGCGCCGATTGTTGTTGTGTCGAAGGATGATGTGCTCGCTGCGCAGAAGAGGACGTACGCCAAGAAGCTGGTGGATCATGTGGAAGGACAGTTGGGGCTGCAAAATACGTTCTCGAGTTTGTTACTGTCGCACGAGGTTCAGCAAAGCTCGCTTTTGAAGCCGGTGGCCGCCAAGACGCAGCAATTCGTCGCCGAAAAGGTGCTGTGGGATTGGAAATATTGTCTCTTCATTCCGACGAACAAGAGCCTCTACGTTTACGAAACAGACTACTCCACGTCTCCGACTATTATTCTCGACATGAGCAGCACTGTTTGCCACGCCTCGTACAATTTCGCCTACGACAAGAATGGCGGATGGTTCAACGTGGTCAGCGCAACGGTTTTGCAAGCGTCAACGACTGGTGATGGTAGCAAGAAGTACACACCGATCAGTGATGAGCTGCGTGACAGGCTGATGAAAGTGAATGCAGACGGTAGCCTCGCGTTCGAGTTCAAGACACCGGACGCTCAACGTTGGATCCAGTCATTCATTCGCGCTGGTGTCCGAGTCGACATGAAACCTGGCCAACTTGTGGTGCTGAAGCGCCTGAATGCAACGGTTCTACAGCAGAAATGCATCAACCAGGTGGCTAGTTTCAACCCGAAGGATCTCGAGGGAAGCTTCCAGCGCCTGCTCAACCGATTCTTCAAACACGATGTGGAGCTATCTCAACTGGACCACGAAAAGAAGATGCGAGATCTTCGAGCAAAGGTCCGGAGTGAGATGAAGAAGCCCGGGAAAATCGGAGACTCTATCATGAGTTACTTTGGCAAAGGTCAACGGTTCAATCCTGGTCCGACAAACGAACGGCTCTTCACCCGCGGGGCGTTGTACAGTGGACGTATCGTGCGAATTCGGTCGCCCTTTACCGATGGTAAATACCGTTTTTCGCAGACGTACACATACGAAGAGGCTCCACCAGCTATGCAGGCATTGCTGAAGGAGTACAAGGCGAGTGACAAAGAGTCATGGCTTCAGTTGCCGAAGTGGAAGCGCGACATATTCTTGCTCTACGATGTCGAGTATCGTCATGCTCACGAGGTGATCGTCGAAGAAAGCTTGCTCCGTGAGCACATTCGAACCAACGATGGTGACTTGGATGCGTCGAAAGTCCAAGAGCGCTGCACGGATCTCAACTTGTGGTTCAAGCCGAGTGACTTGGAGGATTGCGTCACACGAATGGTCATTCACACTGCCGGCCGCAAACCGCTGGGCTCCCTAAAGATCCCGGTCAAAGCCGTTTCACCTCATCGGGTCATGGACGTTTGGTACGCTCTTGCACCTGAAAACGAGATGGTCCAGAAGGGTAAGCTTGGTCAGATCCGAGTGCAAATGCGACTTGTGAACGTCGACCACGTCGAACGCAGCAAGAAGGTGTCGTCGATTCTGCTCGATGACGTCAAAGACGCTGCAGCAGTTGAAGCAGCTGCAAAGCCTTTGGCGAAAGCGATGATGGCCGTGAGCAACAACCCGTTGACGGCATTGAAAGACATGCTGAGCAAATCCACCAAGCGCCTGCCATTGTCGCCGACGACTTCCAGCGCCTTTGTGGTTTCTCGAGAGCGCTCGTTTGTCACCATTCGCATCTTGGAAGGACGGAAAATGATTGCCGCTGATTTTCTGACGAGTGATCCGTTCGTGAAGATCATCCTTGTGCGCGAGAAGGACGAAAAAGAAGAAAACACGAAGCTGAAGACTGACATTAAGTACAAGACCTTGAGTCCGAAGTGGCAGAATCAAGAATTTGTTCTCGGTAAGAGCAAAGACACGATGCTCAGCGACAAGAAGGCAGTCATCCTACGCGTGATGGATCACGATCTCGGGCGTACAGACGATCCTATGGGTTTTCTGAAGCTCGAGTTCCAGAGGGACAAGTCGGGTTACATTAGCGGCCTCGTCCTCATCCACGCTGATGAAAAGGGCGCTCAAACGAGTCGCTCTCTTCATCTCAACGATCAGTTGCGCGTGGAAGTTGACGAGAAAATCCTTGCTGATGAGAAGGCTGGTCAGTCCAAGACTGCGTCTGCTCGTGGTAACAATGCTGCCGTCGACGGCAAGCTCGGCAAGCTGCGTTTTGTCGTCGAGATCCAGCACAACGAAAACTTTGTTGACCCAGCTGGGATAAGCGCAGCTCAAGTGACATCGATTATGCGCAGCCTCGAGACGAAATTCTCGTTGGAAGTCGGCTTTCGAAGTGTTTCACTCCATGGAAAGGCAGCCAGCACTGTCGCTTCGCCGGATTGGACGCAGTTCTCGTGTGTGTTCATCCCCAAGGGAGATGGTGGCCAACGCATGCACTACGACATTCACACTGAGGACCTCGGCAGCAACAACACACTGAAACTCAGTGAGCTCGTCGCGAGCGCATCATCTTCAGTGCATGCGTCATCCAAAATCCTTGGACGGACGTACGATATGTCGCGCGTGGCATACTTTGAGGTGGAGCTCCGACACACGTCCAGCGGGAAATCGTACAGCGGACGATTTGGGGAGAGGTTGAATCTGAAAGACCCAAGCAAGTACGAAGTACTGCAAAACGAGATCCTGATCTTGAAAGACAAGGAAGACAAGGAGCTTGAGGTTCAACTCGCCTTCGACGTTCGCGTTGTTGCGATTCATCGAGCGCAACGTCTGAAACGGCTTCTGGCGGAGACTTTTCGCATTGTGGGTCTCGACTTTGATGTTCGACGCATCAACGAGGAGGTTTCAGTGCAGCGTGGCAGCTACGACCCAGTGTATCGTTTCCTCTGGGAAGTATGCAAAGCGCACACAGTTCCAGGACGAAATACAACACAAGAGCTACTGGCGCAACTGCATCGAATGTCCCACTCGACCAGGCTGCACTGGAAGTACACCCCTCAGCTTCTCGGAATGGTGCTCGAGCACGTCTTCGCGTTTGGCGACAAAGATCGACTGTCGTACGACGATGCAGTGGCACTTGATACAATCTTGACTCGCTGGTCTACCGTCTTGCAACACCTCAACGAGGCGAAGACCCAGTTGGTTGGCCATCTCCACGGCAAGGAAACTCCGCGACTCATTCACGTGCTCATGAGCGAGTGTGACTGGACTGGATTTGAGCTTACGTCGCTTCCAACCTCCGGAGGTGGCAATGCTCGTGATGCGCAATCCGACTCGTCCGTACAAGAGAGTCTACTCCAAGTGGGCTCGAAGGTTCACGCGCTTCTTCCAGCTCGCAAGCATGCTGGGGTCGCTGTAGACGTTCGACTTGCAAGTGGGCAATACGTTGCTGGAACGATTACTGTGGAGTATGCCGCTGACAACTGCTACGATATCGCCTTCTGCACAAGCGCCAAGGTCCACGATGAAGATGATGGATATTTCTCCGATGACGAAGAATTGCCACCTCTCGTCGTTGGCCAGACCGTCTTCGTGTGCCCGATTGCGATGGCCACAAGTGCAACTTCACAGGTCGATATTGGGCTGCATTCAAAGCCGCGAATCGGGCGAGTTGAGAAGATTGAAGAGGCTGCCTTCCCGAAAGAACCTTATTTGGTTATCTTCAATGACGCTAGAGACCCCAAAGAGATGCGAGCGCCTCGCGTGTGGCTTGATTCCATGTTCGTGCGAGTGGCTGGTGAAGATCTCAGCCCTCAGTTGGTGAAGGACGATTTCGTGCGTGTGCTCCATGCACCTGGTGTCGACGGAGCCGTCGCCGGATCGCGTCTTGCGAAGATTGCGAAGAGCCATCGCAATGCCAAGTACGACGTCGAGTACATTGACAAGATGACGGCGAGTAAGCTTGGTGCCGATGACGCTCAACCTGGTGATCAGCAGGCTGAGAGGGATGTACCCCGTGCCCGATTGGAAGTCGTGACTGAGCGAGTATTGTACGAGGGTGAAATTGTGGAGAAGTACATCGCCCCTGTGTCAGGAACCACGAACAACGCGAGCTACGAAGTACTGTACGATCTGAGACTGAAGAATGGCGACTACGTCGTCGAAGGCATTGCTCGAGAAGCCCTCCGCCAACACGAGGACATCTTTCCATCGGATAAATGCCTGCTCGCTTCCATTTTCCTGCCGTCAACCGAGATCATGGACAAAGGCAAGGGAAAGACGAACATATCCAAGCGACTGGAGGAAATTCTCGCAAACGACCAGCTTGTCAAAGTGTACGTGATGTTGCCCTCGCAACCATCGCACATTCTGCTTCGTGACGGTTCGACAAACAAGCTCCTCCAGTCCAAACTGAACAAACGTGATCCCGAGAGTCCTCGCTTTGTGGAGCAGTGTCATGGCTACTCGACAACTTTCTCGGACGCTGAGGAGGCTAAGATGAAGCAGATCTTCGTGACATCGGCTGCAATCCGCGGTGATTCGGCGATTATGAGTGATCCTGATGCTTTCGATACCTCACGAGCATTCGCCTTGTACTTGGCACCCCAGCCGCGAGTGGAGATCCATGGTACGCTGCGCATCACACCCGAACCGTCCCCGACTTCGTGGACCCTGTTCCGATCTCTTGCTTCATTCAGTGCCAAGAATATGCCAGGTCTCGTCAGTCTCGTGCAGAGCCTTCTTCGCTCTGCTGCAAGCGAGCACATGCCTCTGAATCGAAAGGAGCGAGTCGTGATCGTCAAACGTGTCGATTTCGTGGATGGACAGCTGCTCGATATTGTATTCGAGATCGGCGTGCCGCACAACAACCGTGGTAGCCTCGAGCAAGCAGTCAGCGTTGCCCAAGATGACGCAGCTCACATCCTGACGAAGCTTGTTGGCTTCAAGTGGCTTCTCGCTTACGGCGCTGACGCGACGCCTGAGCAAATGGTTTGGCTGCTTCAGGAATCCAAGTGTGCAGAGAATGGGCCAGCTCTTCGTGTGCAAATGCTTGACAGCAAGAAACGAGAGCACTCGGAGCCTTCATTGACGCTTGAACTGCTGCCTCTCGATGACCAACGTCTCAGCGTTGTGGACGTGAGGGGTAAAGTCTGGGAGATTAACTTGCCGATGGACCGAATTCTGGTTGAGGCTCAGCTCCGACGTCACCTTGTACCGCACGTCGAGGCAAAGATCGTTGACTTCGTGAATCCCGACGCGGAAGAAGATGTTCCAGAGCAGCAGATCAACCGACGAAAGCGACGAGACAGTGTTCTGCTCTCGAAGCCCACGGAGATGCTCAAGATCAAGAAGAAGAACTCGTCCGGACGTGAGGTTCGAGTCACGTTCAAGAACGAGAAATCGGTCTTAAAGATTCCGGAGCACGATCTCAAGTTCGACACGCTTCAAGTTCTGGCGTTGCATGCAAGCGAGCTCAAGCTGTCTGACAAAATGGGTGCCGGGGATTTTAAGGTTGAGATCATGCTCAAGTCCAGCGACTTTGAAGAACTGGAAGAAGGTGAACTTGCAGGGACGACTCCGTTCGGGCTGAGACTGTCGGAGCAGGGCGAGATCCTCAGGGACTTCGTGAACAACCAGTTTCCAAAGTGTTCCGAGCAGCTCCTCCTGAGAGACATCATATCGGCAAAGTGGATGCACCCAGCGGCCACGAAACCTATTGTCTTTGCGCAGCCTGGTATTGACCTCGAGCGCGTGTCTGGTGTGGTCGTCAGGGTGATGTCGAAGGACTCGAACGTCTTGATTGGGTCGACGTTCATCCCCTTGTCAGCGATTCCGGTGATTCAAGGAACGGTCACTGATGACACGGCTGGTTCTTCTGCTCAAGCGAAGTCGAACCTGGTGTCGCGGTTCATTCCCCAGCTCAAGGCGAAGTCACCAACTCAACAGCTCGCGGAAGAGCAAACGTTCGGTTTATACAGAACGGAGAACGATGAGGAAGTACCCGTCGGCAAGATCACGCTCCAGCTCCAGCGTACGCTGTGTGCTCAAAAAGACGACGACGTGCTTGCGAAGCGCCTTGTTCGCGAGGAAGACAGTTGGAGTATCTCTCCGTACGAGCTGCTGGCGCTCACTTTGAAGCAGCATGAAGATCAAATGCTCCGTGGACTGCTGGCAACGAGTACAATCGTGCCTCACGGCGGTCTCCATTTGCTGACACATCCAGTCGATCAGGAGTTGCAATTGCAGAAGATAGCGAACGTCATGTTGATCTCGCACGCGATGGAGATGATCTACGCGACGAAGCAGGCACAACAAGACTCGACATCAACTACATTGACCTACAAGGATGGCCGCGGCCTTCTGTCCTCGCCTAACCTGCTCGACCAGATGAAGCAGTTCATGTCGCAGACGAAGTGGCTCATTGAAGACACTGCGGCAGAATTCGGCATTCGTACGACCGGAAAGCGCCTTCCGTGGTCAGCAACTGCACTTGGCGATGGCGACGAATCGTCGAAAAAAGCTGATCAACTCGTGGTTGTCCGCGCGAATGTGGCTAACTCGGCCACACGAGTTCGACGAACGATGCTGAAGCTCTATCAGATGTACCGCCACCGTCTCATTCCAACTCTCCAGCGGCTCTACGAGCTCGACAAGCAGGGCGACCATGTCGACGTCAAGGCGGGTGAGCAACTTCTTCACTTTTTCGAAGACGAAGTGGAAGACTTGGATTACGAAGATCAGCTGGTGTACCGCCGTGTGTACCAACGCATTCGCGTGATCAAGATCGCTCAAGTTCTCCAGGATATCATGCACACAACGCTTTACGTGATTGTGATGAATCATGACCAGCACATGGGTGACGACGAGATCGGCACGGCTTCGATCCCGCTTCTCGACCTCCTGGACCGCGTTGAACACGACAACTACTACGAGTTGACCAAGAAAACGAAGCGGTTCGGTCGTTCTGGACGCCCAGATAGCCCGTCGAATCAGACGTCGGTAGTGTCGACACCACAGGGCAAGGTGAGGCTCCGTATCCAGTTGTCCTACTCAGACAGCTCACTACTCGAGCAAGCCACAACGATCTACAAGCTTCTGAAAGACAAGTTCATCGCGCAACACGACGTGGCACGTCGCCGTATCAATGCTGCTGTTGTGCCAGCCCAACGTCGGCGGTGGATGACGATCAAGGGATACTTGGAGGAGCTCAAGGCTCAAGCTTCCGCGAGGTTGCATTGGGAAAGAACACCTGTGCTGCTGAACCTTGTGTGGGATATCTTCGTTGCCCCGGACAGCGCCAAAAAGAAGGCACGTGATGAAGAGGAAGAAAAGCATATCCAGGGACTAGTCGAGCAAGCAAGCGAGTATCGATCTGTTGTCGTTGATGTTCACAAGCGCTGGACGAATCTTCAGCCTCTTCTTGAAGAACTGCTGCAAATCCAAGCCGCGACGCAAATCCACGCGCAACGCACCCCAGAGCTGATTGGTATTATCGATCAACAGGTGGAGGGACTCGACTTGGTTCTCAGCACGGCGTTGCAGCAAGTACGCGCGAAGTGGGAGGATCTCCTAGACGCGCTGAACGAGCTTGTTCGAATGAAGGAACGCAACAAACTTCACCTAAGTCGTGCTCCTCAACTGCTCAAGAAGGTGACGACTCGGTGCAGCAAGGGCCTCAACGAGATCCACGCCGACGCGGTGTCCACGGTTCAGTTCCGGTGGATGGCGATCACGCAAAAGGATGGTCCTCTGAACGAGCTGCGGTTGACCGAGAAGAAGGGACTCCACTGGCGGCGAACGCATGAGCTCGTGCTTCTTCTCAATGAGCAGTGCGAAGGTTTCGCAGAAGTTGACGCGAAGACGCTTGATATCGTGCAGAAGCGCTGGCAGCAGTTGCAAGAGTGGCTTGACGACGTGGTGCAAATGCAGATTCAACACACTATCGACTGCGAGGCGACTCCATTCATCCTCAAGAAGATGCACGTTCTCGAGTCAAGACACAAGGCTGGTGGGTCGATGAAGAAATCTACACATGCAGTAGCTTTGAAGAAGCGGACGCTGTCACCGCCTTCGTCACCTCGGGCGGGGCGATCGTCGTCAGCGCGTCCAGGAGACCGACGCTCGTTGGACTCTGCTGCTTCAACACGTGATCTCCCATCTCCGCTACCAGGAGGACAAAGCTCTTCGAATCTTGTGGATGTGGAAGTGGATGTCGATCGATTGGAAGGGCTTGCCGAATGGTATGCCATCGAAGAGACCAAGCGCGAGCTTGAACGTATTCCCTTCCATCGCATTACGACTGACTTCGACCGCAACAACCGATTGAGGTACTCACAGGACGGAAAGGACACTCGCCTTTTGATCACTCAAGAGGAGATTGTTCTGACGGCTCGTAACGTACGAGCTGCGTTGGTTGACCGTGGTGTGATCCCGATCATGGCGTCATTCGTCGACTCCTCTGACATTGCTGCTCCTGAAACTACCATATCGTCACCCAGCAAGATGGCAGGGTTACCAAAAGATCTTCTCGAGGAGATTCAGCTGCTCGAACACTCAATCGAGAGCATGCAGTCGAATGGAGGCGAGGCATCAGCAGCGTCGTTGTATGTGAAGTGGAACCCAGAGCGAGTCGCGGAGCTGTACCTTGTGATTGAGAGTCTCGGAAAGAGTGATCTACTGTGGAAGATCGAGCACGCAGTCAACACCAACAGGGAGCTCGAGGTACCTAACGACTACCGACGACTTCTCCTGGAGATGAAGCTTCGCCAGATCTCAACAGCTGAGATCGAAGAGCTCGTGACGACTCTTTTGGTCACCTTGCAAAAGGAGGAACTCGCAAAGATGGGCGTGGAAGTCTCGTCCACGGCGAATTTCACGGCAGTGCTTGGTCTCATGCATCGCCACCAGGTGAAAGATGTCGTGCTACCAATCGAGACGACTGAAGTGCAGCGCTTGCTGCAGGAGCGTGGTTTGGACAAGCGAGGTGAGCCGGTGTATTTGCGCGGCATGCGTATCGGCACCCAGATGTGGAGCCCCGACAATGGTGGCTCTAGTACAGCATCTACAACCTCGAAGGCTGCGATGCAGAAGATCAACTCAGGTCTTGGACTTGTCGACGGAAAGATCGAGCAGCTACGCAAGACGCTGCTGATGGAAGCTTTACGCAAGCGCAACTCGCTGATCAAGACCTTCCCAGGTGACAGCTACATCCTCACCGCTGAGGAACTCACCGAGTGCACCGAAGTGGACATGTCTGGCGACTATAGAACGCTCATTGAGCGTTACCAGCAGCTTCTGATCCACGAATCCTACACCAAGCGTCTGGCCGAGTACGCAGCGATGGATCGTTGCATGCGCGCACTCTTGCGGGTACCAGCGGACCAAATTGTGACAAAGGAGGATATTGCGAAGGCTTTACAGCCACTTGGAAGTCGCTATCGTCTACCTGTCGAGGCGTTCACTCGCGACGAGCTTCTAGCCGCCGCAAGTCAAGGCAAGATCCGAACGCCTCCTGACGCAATGTTGGCACGATGCCCTGTGGGGAACAACGCCAAGGCAATGGCGTTTTACGCCGCATTGAGCCACGCCGCCCTGGTGTTCCAGGAAACCGTACGTTTCCGCGCGCGGTTGGACCCGATCTCGCACCGTTTCGTCGACGCGTTCCCGTTTGACGCGACAAGCAGTGTGGATGGGATGTCAGTGCCGAAGAACCGCAGCAAGATGAACTTCAAGGAGTACGTCGTGGACTGGCTCTTGGGAACTGAGGAGTCTGTGGTCAAGATCCAGCGTAGGCTCGGTGCATACCATCGCCAACGCCTTGAGTGGGCCAGTGCCGCGTTCACTCTGCGCAACCGATGGTTCCAACGAGGGTTTGGCTGGTGTGATGACAACACGAAGTGTGCGGGTGTCAAAGTGCTTCTCCAGAAGCTCTTGCTGTTCGAAAACGCCAACAAAATGCACATGGTCGACACCGAAGCTTTACTCAGTGAGATCAACGACAAGTGTGTGAACCTTCGCCCTCGCGAGAAGGACGCAAAGGAATTGCTAGAACAGCGCTACGCCGAAAACTTCGAGAAGCTCGAAACACTCGTGAGATTCGCGGAAAAGTGCATGAACAACCGAAAGCTCCACGCAGAAGACACACCCGCACTGTTGCATGCGATCGAGCAAGCGTGTGTGGTTCCTTACGGCATCAACCGTCTCCACCAGCAAGCGTATCATGTCGTGTCAAGCCATTGGACTCGACACCGCGCTCGACTCGCCGAACTCGTTCACATGCAGAAGCAGGGCACTTTCAGCATCGAGCGAACGCCAGAGCTACTGAGTGCGATGGAGTTCCACACAGAAGGCATCGCCGGCGCCGATGAGCTCAACATCGAAAAAGTCATGGCTGTGGCTGGAGCGAGTACGACGCCGATCGATGTCCAGCAACGCTACGTGGACCAGAAAGTTGATGAGATCCGACGCGGTCAGCGCAAGCAGCTCAGCACGTTACGGCTCAACTTGGAAGGCGCCAATTCGGACAAGGACATCGTGCTGGAGGAGCTGAAGGAAAGCGAAGGCGAAGGCCAGAGCAACCAGTGGCAGTCGCTGTCGCCTTCCAAGCGCTCTGTGCAGCCACTGTCGCCCCGTGACAGGCAGACTTCGTGGAAGGTCGTCACTGGCACGAGCAACCCGACTAGTCCGTCGAACGTCACGCAGTCGATCGTACTCGAGAAAAAAGTGAGTGCCACCGAGATACGTCGCAAGTCGTCCATCGGCGAAGACATCAAGGAGCTGTTGCGCTCGCCGTCCAAGTGGCTCATGGCGACGACGACGGAGCCGCAGGACAGTATCCGCCCAGAGATCTTCTTCCCTCGTGAGCTGTGTATCGACCTGACGCACACTTCTTCGGAGACGACAAGCTCCGTGTCAGCGGCGGCAGCTCCAACCTCAGCAGCAACCCCAGCGCCAGCAGAAGGCTTCGCAAGCTAGCTCGTTCGCTTTCGTAAATTTTATGAATACATGTGATTGATTTTCCTGCTAACAGTTTCGTGGCATGCGCTATCATCATATCAGTGGGTCGACATGCGGGCTTTGTTAAGATCCTTTGTGCACGCGGAACTCGGTGTTGAGGAAGTATCCGGACTTGTGCAAGTACGTCGGCGGCAGCTCCACAGACCGGCTCTGCTCCAGCACCTACACACAGCCAGCCACCATCAGTCTCGCCACCCTTAAGACACCACGTTACTATCAGTTGTACCTTTTGGCTGTAGGTCTCAAAGTCCTCCTCGGTCATCGGGCCGTATAATAAACTCCACTTGCCGTCCACCAGAACGAAGTAGTACCGCTCATTCTCGCCGTGCTCGTACCAGCCTTCCTCGCCCTGGACGGTGTTTGGACACGCGTTGAGGATGCCGCTCGTGTTCTTGCTGCTGCGTTCGCTCTTCTTGCCACCGCCCAGCAGCGACCGCATTTTCTCACCGATCTTGTTGCCGAGACCGTGGCCGCCACTCTTGCTGTTGTCGCCTTTCTTGTTAGTCGTCGACTCGGTGCGACTCTCGTCGTCCTTGCTGCCCCGAGCCGCCGACTGCTTGGTGTCCTTACTAGCGGCAGTGACATTCGTACTGGACGCTGTCGTCAACGAGCTCGTCGTCGCGGCGGCTGTCTGCTTGCTTTCCTCACGAGCCGTAGTCTTCTCGCTTCTGTCTGTGAGCTGACCGCTTTCATGCTTGCCCGTTGTCGTTCGTGCGGACGTCTTCGCGTCGTCTTCACGCTTCGTTTTCTCCCTTCGTGTCCGCTTGCCACCATCTTCACCGTCAGATCCGCTGCCACGATGCTTGTGTCGACGACGTGAGCGACGCTTCTCGTCATCCGAGTCTGGGTCTTCGCTTGAGCTGTGGCGGTGACGTCTCCGCCGACGCCGACGCGCACCAGATGAGTCTGAGCTGCCCGTGGAGCTGTCGGATTCACTGTCTGAATCACGAGAACGGCCATGCCGACGCCCACTTCGGCCTCGGTGGCGTTGGCGCCGACGATGGCGCGACGCCGACGCATACTCCTCACTATCACTCGACGCGCTACTATCAACACGACGCGCACTCTTCTTTTTCTTGCTCTTCTTCTTGCGTTCGGTCTCACCTCCATCGGTATGGTCCCCGGCGTCTTTCTTGGCGTCAACATCCTTCGCATCGTCGCCGTGGTGCTTGCGGGGCTTCTTCTCCTTCTTCTTTTTCTTCTTGCGTGGTGATTCATCTCCACCGCCTGCGTCTCCATCGTCCGCAGCACGAATTGCCTCCCGCTCACCGTGGGCTTTCCGCGGCGACCGAGCTGTCGTCGTAGGCGGCTCGTCACCATCGCTAGTCTCCGCGTGCTTCTTCTTCTTTTCCTTGTCTTTCTTCTTCTTTCGACGTTCCGATCGTGCCGTGTCAAGCTCATCGCCGTCTGCTGGATTGGCTTCGCCGTCCCCGTTCGCTTTCTCGTCGAAGAACTCGAGATACGATGAAGGAACGTAGCCGACTTCGTCATTGAACTCGCACTTCAAGTACCCCGTGCGTTTAATCGAAAGCACTTTGACCACATCACCCGTTCGCAGTGTCAGCTCCTCATCTCCCGACGCCTTGCGGTCTCTCACGACTCGAGCGAGCACGGCTCCGTCCTCATCCACAGCTGCATGCTTCTTATGGCTTCTCGCCGTGTTGCTTCCTGACCTTGCGGTCGTGTTGTCGGCATACGTCGCTGTCGACGCACCGCCTCCTCCCAGCGGCATATTCGAGTACGCGTCGATAGAGTCATTCGTGAGCCCTTGCACCTGGCGCACCGCCTGCTTCGGCTTACTGCTCAGCGCGGGCAGCATACTGCGTCACCAACCGACGGCCACCGAGAGCGCTTCTACTGCCGCAGGCCGACTACGATACAAGCCTTCAAACTGGCTGGCGGCCGCACTGACGCAAGAGATCGAGCAGCTGCAAACGATAGCTGAGGCTAGACCACCTTGTTGGAATTGTTACCTGTACGAACCCAGGGATCGAGATAGAGTCTGATCAGCCTTCAAAAATAAACACCCCAGACAAGGATCGCTTGGCGCCAAATTTAGAGCTCAGCTTGATCTGCTCCATGGCCGTGGCCATGGCCACGCAAGCGGCCAAGAATAGGTTGAACAATCACGATGCACCGCTCCATCGTGAGAAAGTGCAGCCAAGATCTCTATAGTCGCATGTGATTGGTTGAGCCTCAAGACATATCCTCCAATTAAATCGCCGATATCAAAACCAGGTTATATATATCACCAAGAAACAGAACAAGGTGATACACGCCATTGGATGCGCGTGTGTCGACAATCACGTGGGACTCCAAACATGCCGCCGAAGCGTCCACGGTCGGCCGGCGACGGTGCTGCAATCGCGAATGGCTCACAGCCCGTCTATGAGGCACGCAGCACGCGTTCCGGCAAGGTCGTGGTGGTCGGCATGCAGCTCAGCGGCTCCATCAGCTGCGCGGGTATGGCGTTGATGCGCGTGTTCCAAGGACACGTGGAGCTGCTGGGCTGGCGGCCGGCACTCGCCACGTACTACCCAGTGCACTCTCCCAAGTGGAACAGCTTGCTCGTGATCCAGGCGTGTTCCCGTGAGTCTGTTGTCTCTTCAAGCGGATCCGATAGCAAGCAAGATGTGCACGATGCCGAGCGTCAGGGTCCGTTCAGCGAGGCCAGTGCCAAGCTGCTGGAGAAGATGCAGCCACGCGTGGCTGCTGAGCTGGATATTGAAGAAGAACACGAAGCGGATCGACTGGCGCGTCAGATTGCAGAGTCGTACGCGGTTGTCGTGGTCTTCCGGAGCATGCCGCTCAACTACGGCAATGTGATGTGCTACTTCGAAGTCCCGAACAAGGACGACGTGGTACTGCCAGGCTTCAAGATCATCGTGACCAGGGACTCGTACCAGACGCTCACTGGCGGTGCAGTTAATGTGACTGGAGAGTCTTCGGCGAAGCGTACAAGTGGACCACAAGCAGCCCATGACTCCAAGAGTTCGGCCGAAGTCCTCAGCGGGCTAGCGGTGGCCGATCCATCACGAATGATCCAGGTCTCACAGGGCTGGAGCTCTACGGCCGAGGCGCTCGAGCGCAGCATTTCGACCGAGAAATCGCCCCAGCGTATCGTCGTGTGTGGAGGCAAGGACGTTGGCAAGTCGACTTTCTGTCGGTATCTCATCAACCGGTTGCTGTCGTCCCACGACGTCGTGGCGTTTCTCGACACGGATCTAGGCCAGCCCGAGCTCACGCCACCGGGAATGGTCTCTCTTCACACACTCACAAGCCCACTGCTTGGCCCGGGCTTCACACACATGAAGAATCCGCTCCGCTCGTTCTTCTGCGGCGGCACGAACCCAGGCACCGACCCACTCTACTATGTCAAGGCGGTGAAGAGCCTACTGCGTCTGTATGAAAGCAAGTGGGGAGCTCAAGCGAACAAGCCGATCACGAACGCTAGAAGTATCGTGCCGCTCGTGATTAACACCGATGGCTGGATCAAGAGTATGGGCCACGACCTGCTCTGCAGTGTGATCCAGGACGCGGACCCACACCACGTCGTCCAGTTGCTGTCGATGACCCGCAGTAAGCAGTTCGACGTGCCCACGACGGGCCAGTGGAAGGTGCACAGCGTCGAGCCGTGGGACCCCGCCATGAGCATCGTGCAGGCGCCTCGCAGCTCCAAGGAGATGCGGCTGTACCGACTGCACTCGTACTTCCTCTCACAGAGCGACTGCGTCGATCTTCCACGATCCCAACTGCAAAACCTCCACTTCCTGACCGAAAAAGACCGCTTGAACCACGCTATGGGCCACGCCTACAGCAGCGCCAAGCCCTACGCCGTGTCTTTCGACGCTATCGACGTCGGTTTTGCTGGAAACCCTGTGCCCCCGAGCCACCTACTCACCTCTCTGAACTCCAGCATCGTTGGGCTCTGCATCAACCCCCACAGATCCCCACAGGGAGCCAGTGCACCAGGGCCTCGACCACCTCGTATCCAGGTCCAACCAGCGCACGCTCCGTGTGTGGGCGTTGGTCTCGTGCGAGGGATCGACTGCGACCGGCGGTTGCTGTACATCCTCACGCCTGTACCACCGTCCGTCCTACAGCACGTGAACCTGCTCGTACGCAGCACCGTGTCTCTGGATCCTCTCCTCCTGGGAGCCAGCGAGTCCTCCGTAGCACTGCCTTACGTCGTGCTGGACGTGATCGCGTCCGAAGGCACAGGCTCCACCGCCATGCAGAGCCGCAACAACATCAAACGCAAACGCGACGGCGGCGCCAAATAGAACACTCGTTTAGATTGATTGATTGATGTACAGTGCCATTGATAAATAGATGCTGCGTCGTCCTTCCTCATCGAGTGATGGCACAGATGCGGCCGTGCTTCCAGTCCGTGTACACGCCCACGCAGTCGTCGTCCGAGTCGCTGTCCACGCCAAAGTCCATCTCTTCTTCGTCGTCCTCTTGCTCGCGATCTTCTCCGTCCAGCAGCGCCATCTCTCGCAGTCTCACACTCTCGCCCTGGAGCAGTGCGTCCAGTCGCCTCCTCAGCTTCCTCTGGGCCTTGGCCAGGCGAGTCCGCATGGGGTGGGTCCTCCACACAGCCCGCGACTGGGCCGCCGTCTTCTGGAGCCAATCGTCCACGGGCAGAAACGCCGAGCTCAATACGAGCACGGTCGTGAGTGCAGACAGCAGTGCCGTCGTGCACAGGGCGCCATACAGCAGCAGCGACGTCCAGTTCTTCATTCCGATTACTACAGTATCAGAGACCTTGGTGGTGGATTATGGCGCCTCTTCCTTTTCTGACTCCTCAGAACCGACGCCTATGACATGAGGAATATAGAAAGATACGCTCTCTGGCTCCGTTAGGTACGATGCGAACTTAGTGAGGTGGACTTTCTCGCCTTCAAAGGACCCATTGGGTGCTGGAGCTTGGATGTGTGTCTGTGTATTGGGCGGATGCGTCTACGTGGCGGTCGCCTCTAACTACTGTCGCAGAGAATAGTCCTTGTCCATGGCGTTCGCGTGAGGCTCGCTAATGAGACCGACGTGGTGGTCACCCGCCGAGATGGATGTCACGTGAATGTTGGCGATCTCCGTGATCTGCGTAGGCTGCAACTGGTTCTTACGGTCGCCGTGGCCCAGGCAGTTGGAGCTGCCCTTGCCGAACGTGAACACCTTGCCATCCTCCGTCAGCGCGACAGTGTACAGACGGCCACATGCCACCTGCACGACCTTCTCACCGTGGAGAACCGTCATCTCATGCGGCTCCAGCCACAGCTTGGAGCCCCACATGTACATGCGACCGTCGTCCGTCACAGCGGCCGCGTGGTCATGGCCAGCAGCGAAGTGGACCACGTTCTTGCCGCGGAAGAACTCGACTGGAGTCGGGATTGCCTCCATGTTGTAGAAGTCCATGGCCAAACCACCACCGATACCGAGCTGGTTGTCTGCAGCACGTTCGTATCATCAGTCAATCTGTTCGCCGCACTCCCGACAAGCCACGATTCTACGTACTGCTGTTGACGCCCCACGCGTACAGTTCACCGCCTTCCGTCAGCGCGAACGTGAAGTCACGGCCCGCAACGATACTCTTGACCGTCTCCTTCGAGAAGAACTCAATCGGCTCCGGCACCTCGCACGTGAGCGACTCACCGTTGCCCAGACGACCGTACTCGCCGTTGCCCCACGCCCACACCTCACCGTCCGTGGACAGCGCAACTGTGTGGAACTCTCCGCACTCGATACTGGCAATTGGTACGCCCTGGTCCACGAGCGTGCGTATCAATCGCGGCGACGGCTCGTCCTGTCCGCCAGCGTGGCCCAGGCCACCGGCACCCTTCATGGTCGAACCGCCCCAGCCCCACGAGTACGTCTTGCCTTCACTATCGACCGCGGCCGTTGTGTATTCGCCGCACGAGATGTCGACGATGCGGATGCCCTCCAGAGCCTCCACCACCTGAGGAAGCTCCTGGAGTTCGCCGGACCCAGGACCCAGACCAAGCTTGCTGTATTCGTTCGAGCCCCATGTGTACACACGGCCATTCGCATCAACTGCAGCACCACAAACGCCATCCAATCAGCTCTCTTTCATGGAGTCAAGCCCATCAAATCCAAGCCATAAAGTCACGTACTCGCGGCGCTGTGGTTGGTGCCGAACTCGAGCTGCACGATCTCCTTGCCTTCAAACGCCTCGACTAGCAATGGCGTGAGCTGCTCATAGGCACTGCGCATGCCCGACTTGACCACGGGTCCGTGGCCTAGCTGGCCCTGCGTGCCCGTGCCCCACGTGTACACTATCGTCCAGAAACGTCGGATTAATCAGCTTCCCCAGTCACCATCCCGAGTCATATCTTGGCTTGTACGCACCGCTAGATTGTGTGGAAAACGCAGCTGCGCGGCCCCACGCAGCGCGCAGAGCCTGGAGGTTGATAGCTTGCTTCTGCTGCGGCGCGAGGCGTCCGACAGCACGCGCTGCATGGCGCGCAAGCGAGCGCATGAGCAGCACCATTGTCAATGCAATGTGATTCACTCGGTGCCACACAGATAAGCACTGGCCACAGGCAGCTCACGCTACCTTCGCGCGACTTTCGTACGACATTTATGAGAATGATGGTGTGATATCCCAATAGAGTGATGGTGAAATGTCACTACCGGTCATCGGAAAATGGCCAGCAATGAATATAGCATGGATGTGAATGGCGAGGCGATCTTGCTGAGCTCCCAGGGACAACAGGTCATGATGCAGTGGGAGAAGGACTACATGGAGCAGTGCGTAGACGCACTGGGTATCCAGCCAAGTGACTCTGTGCTCGAAATTGGCTTTGGTTTGGCCTACTCAGCGTCGCGAATCCAGCACTTCCGACCCAAAAGCCACACGATCATCGAATGTGACGCCGCCGTATTGACGAAAGCAACGCTATTCGCCCACAACCAAAGGCCACAGCGCATAGAAGTCGTCTCCGGAACGTGGCAGGCCATGCTGCCGTCGTTAGGACGCTTCGACTGCGTCTTCTTCGACGATTATCCACTACCAGAGCTTGAAAACGCTTCATCGTCTGCCTTGTATTCCGCCAGGTACATCCCTTGTGTCGTTTCCTGTCCATTGTGGCATACCTCTAACAAGCTTTTGTGTCAGACGCTCGCGCTGGCATGAATTCCTGGACGTCGTGCTCCGCCACGTGCGTCCAGGCGCGCGTATCACGGGCTATTTGGCTCGGGAGATCGATCTCAAGCGTCCCGGGTGTGACGTCGTGTTGACCAAGATGTCCGTCGCTGTGTCGTCCAACTGCAACTACTATCCTCACCAAGAAGCTTACGTCCCAGTGATCACTGTCGTGGATCCAGAGCTGGCTATAGCAGCTTCCAGTCGTGAGCTGCTGCGTGAGCGGCTCCTGCGAGTGCGCGACCAGCTCACATTCCAGGAGATCCAGAGCCACGCCGACGCAGATTCGAGTCTAGAGACCTCATCAGACAGCCAGAGACCCAGTGAATCATCAGCACAAGCAACAGAGGACGCGTACGCTGGCTACGCATCAAGAGCAGAGTACTTGGCGTCGTTGCGGAGCCGCTCGCGGCTCAAGTCGACCTCGTGATCTATGAATTGGTACAAGCAAATTGTAGAAATATGACCTATTCCGAGCCGTTTGCCAGTCAAAATCTGCCACGAATGACTCACGTGCGTGAGGTTGGCGAGCATCGGGAGGGCTCTGCGACGGCCACAGAGCTGCCTCTGCCTGCGGTCGACGCTAATGAAGATGGCTATCAACCATACAAGTGGCATCGTACGAAGAAAGTGCCGCGCCACTTGCTGTACGTGAAGAAATACGTGGATCTGGACCAGTACATCGCCGATTTCAGCAAGCGCAAGATCATCGGCTACGCGAAGCTGCCACCAACCAAGCGCATTGAGCTGTTTGGCTCGACAACCGTACCGATCCACGTGCCGCTAGCCCGCTGGGAGTCGGCAGAGCAGTACGAGGAGCGGTTCGTCCAGTGGCTCCAGAGGCAAGGACTGACCCTGAGAGAGCTCGAGACCACCAAGGACGACGACCTTGAGAGGTTCTACCGCATCAAGTTTGCCAATCTGAATGCCACGGGAGAGGAGGCGTTTGTGCCGCCGTCGGCGCCTGTCAAGCGTGGACGGTCGATGAGCGAGGAGCGATTGCCGCCAGTAAGAAGTCCACAGCCGACGGACCCCAGCGGACGAAGGGCGCCAGCGAAGATGATACGCAGAGTGAAGACGATATGCCAGTGACCAAGTCGAGCTCTTGCTGTGTGAAAAGGCCTGCAGTGGGAGCCTCGGTGACAGTCATAGCGGACGGGTTCATGGCGTGCGGGTGCCCGCGGTGCCTGGTTGAAGTGACACGCTTCTTGGCGCGCAAGGTGACGGAGCTGGACAAGCTCGTTAGCTGAGACCGTGACCAAGGATCTTAACACCCTGCCACGGCCGTGCAAACGCAGCACGACAGTAAACGGTGGTGCGTTGTCAAGCAGACGGCTTCCATGCCGAAGGCAGGCTGTCTTCAAGGCAGCAGCTCTGTCCAGACAACAGACAACAGAGAGCCAAGCGTCACTCACGGAAGACGGGATTGGGAAAGTCACCTCTCTTTGCCCATGGGAGAGTGAGCTTAGCCCTCATAGCGTAACAAGACGAGCATCTACGGCAGGAGCCACCACGCCGTCAACGAGCATTTGCTTCCGCGTCATAAATTCATGGAATTAATTTAGCAAGTTTTACTTTATCTGAGCGGATCACAAGATCTCTTCCATCATGCTCAGAAGCGAGCATGATAATGGTGGGCGCCGTATCGGCGCAGCTCAGCGGCGGTGGCATCCGCCACGAACCGACAAGATGGTGTCTCGACCAAAGCTCTACGCGAAGAAGTACGTGGATCTGGACCAGTACATCGCCGACTACAAGGCCATGCGGATCGCCTCGTACGCGAAGCTGCCGCGCCAGCAGCGCATCCAAATGTTTGGCTTTACGATCATACCAATCCACGTGTCCCTGGCCCGTGGGGAGTCGGCGGAACAGTACGAAGAACGGTTCGTGCAGTGGCTCACGCGGAAGGGATTCTCACCGAGAGAGTTGGAGACCAGCGCGAACGACTTTCTCGAACGCGTCCACCGAATCGACTTTGCCAACCTGAACGCGACTGGGGAGGAGGCATTTGTGGCTCCATGGTCCCACAAGCGGCCTCAGACAGAGAGCTGTGAGTCACCAAAACGAAGGCGGACAGCAGACGAGAACGTGCGGGTGAAGAGCGAGGAGCTACGCGTGTTGGCGAAAGAAGATGGAGACTGCTGCGTGAAGCGCCCCGTCGGAAACGCGTCGACAGTGGAAGTCGTCGACGCTCTCACTGCGTGTGGATGCCGCAAGTGCGTGGTTGAGACGATGCGCTTCTTGGCGACGAAGATCACGCAGCTGGATGAACTCGCGAGCTGAGACCATGGGAGGTGCATTGTTCTTCGTGGAACCCACCCAGCTCAGTGCACGGTACAACTCCTTCATGTCTTCTGTCTACATCGACATCAGCAAATCAATCGTCCGTCGGCATAGAGAAGCACAAGAGGTCGTGAAAGAAGGCCCCTATTCTACACACGGCGAGTGTTCGACTGACTGAAGAACGTGGCTTGCTGCCGTCTTTGACGTCAGTGGGGAGACTACCGGGTATTAAGAAGGGAAGACAATGCTCGCTTTTGCAGTCGTGGGCAGATCGAAATCCTATGGTTGCCTGCCGTAGACTGCTACTCGCTTGACAGGATGTTGCAGGAAAGTGTAGCCATGAATCCGTACCTAATGGTCTCCGATAAGTGCGCATTTTGAGTTCCAATCGAACATGCAGAGTAAGCCCAAGACGCTTCCGTCGGCGGCGCACCTCCTGCAGCAACGAGTGCTCTCCGCCGCCGCGTATGCAGCAGAGGAGACCGGAAGAGTTCCACAACTCAGCAAAAACGAGCGTCTGTGACTGTATGGCACAACCGTCCTGCCGATCGCCGTGGCGCTACTGCCGGGTGAGAGCGAAATCCAATACGAACAGAGCCTGAAGCAGTGGCTCGCTGACGAGAGCATACCGCCGCTTGAGAGCTTCCGGGATACGCCGAATATGGAACGGAGCGCGCGCATCCGATTTGCCAAGGCCCGCGCGCAAGAATTTGAATCGGGATTGCACAACGCGCCTCAGTCTCACCGCTCGCGGAGTACCTTGTCGAATGGCGCAGCGGCTTCACGGTCGACGAACGCGTCCAAAAGTTCGGATCCGAGATACTTCCTATCCCAGTGCCTCTGTTTATCGGCGAGACGGAAGAAGAGTACGAACAGGCGTTTGTGGCGTCGCTTAAAAAGCACCAGCGCATCCAGTACGACCAATCACCTCTCCTGCGAGACTCGCGCATCCATCACGCACAATGGAGAGCCAACTGGTACCGCAAGAACACAGGTAGAACAAAGATCGCAGTGCAACCCGAAGATCTGGAGAACTTTGGAGTGGAAGCGCTTCCACGGGCTGCGCTCTGTGAGCTCAAGTTTGTGCTGGCTGTTGTACTGGAGCCAAGTACGGAAGGGATTTTTCCGTGAGCTGAAGACGCTATCTCCGTGCGAGATCTACAAACGGTATGGCTCCGCTGTTCCACCAATCTACATGCCTCGGCTAAAGCGCGAGACGCACAAGCAACATGAGCAGCGCTTCGGCCTGTGGTTCGGTGAGACCAAGGGCCTGAGGCTGACGGAGCTCGCGAAGGAGAAGAGCGCGATGGAAGAACGACGCCTCCGGATTGAGTTTGCAGCATCAGTCGGGAAGCCAGAGGCAGTTACTCATCACTTCAGCTCTGCTGTTTCTACACCAACTACAGCTATGGGAGACTCTGCGGTAGACCCGTTGTGGCGGCGTCGTGTGCTGCCGCTAAGCGAATTTGCGGCCGAGTTCAAGGCGGGCGTGAAGCGAGACAAAGAAGATCTCAAACGAAAGTATGGATTGACAGTGGAGCCGCTGCCAGTGCCGCTGCTTGCAGGCAAAACAGAAGAAGAGTACGACCAAGCTTTCTTCGCCACGCTTGATGCACACCATCATAAGCCTTTCCAACCGACACACATGAATCATATTCGCGTCCGCCGACTGTACTTCGCGCATGAACGAGCGCGGTGGTGGGGCCAAAATGACGACCAGGACGTCATCGCCTTGAGTGCGGCTGACCTCGCCAACTGCTGCGTGGAGAAACTGCCAAAGGCTGCTCTCTATAGTGTCAAGTACGTCACCAAGGAGTCCTATCAGCTCCAAGTACGCAGTGGATTCTTTCGGCGTCTCAAGAAAATGTCCCGGAGTGAAATCTACAGCGTTTTTGGTACCGTGTTACTTCCAGTGTACGTGCCACTGGAAGAGAACGAGACGGTGGAGAAGTGTGAAGAACGTTTTGCCAAGTGGCTTCCTGTTTCCGCTATAGTGAACGATCCGAATCCGCTAGAAGAGCACACGTGGCGTATCCGATTTGCAGTCGAATCGAGCCGTGCTGAGCTGTCGAAGAAGCACACGAACGAGCAGCTCACCAGTACTGTTGAGGATGGTAGTGCCGTAGTATCCATGATGAGCAAGAAGAAGAAGAAGAAAGGAGCAAGTCGTGTGAAATATGGCGGCTGGGGCCTCAATTTGCGTGCACTTTGTCTTCGTGGTCTCATGAGCGGAGAAGGCTCCAACTCTCCCACCCATGGTGGCCAACTGGCGCTTAGCTGCCTGGAGGCCAAGCTTCTCGGCGAATACGAAGCCATCAACGAGCAAGTCGTGATGAACGAGACGGTGCTCGAAGAATCTGAAGTCGAGCTACTCGCTGCAACACACCTCACTCCAGCACACGAGACTGCTCGGCTTGTGGAGGAGAATGCGGACTTCCGGAGGCTTCTCGAAGACGAAATCGACAATCGCAACGTAGCACTCGCGATGCTGATCGTGTGCATGTGGCGTGAGGACGTTGACAAGTTGAAATCGATGGTCAGCGCCTCCTCAGCGACTGATGCGGTGTATATCCACCGAGCCAGCCACCGCAAGTGTGCTACGTTGTCAGCTGAGATCAGCGAAAGACAATCCGACGCAGATCTACTGAAGACCCAGTTGGTCTCAGTTACCGAGACCCATGCAGGCGATCAGCTGCAAGTGGATTTTGTGACTGCAACGAGCGAGATCCAAGGCCTCAACAACCAGCGACGGCGTGAGTTTCTTCGCTTGGTTCGCTTCGACGAGCGTGTGCGTCTGCTCGTGGAAGAGCTCTTGGGCCGACTTCAGTAGTGACAGCCCAAAAAATTGAATCATCGTCGTAATTTTCCGAAGATAGCGCCTTTCTCTTCTGCTTGGCTGAAATTGACCATGGAAATCTGAGTCAGCGCACGTCAGCCACGGTGGCGAAAGGCCAACACAAAAGCAAGAGCATGATCATGACAGGCGACGTTCAAGCTGTCGGTGTGGAGGATGCAGCGTGGCAGCGGTGAGTGCTGCCCTTGACTGACTACGTCGCGGAGATCCATTCCGGCGTGAAGGCGCGCGCCTTCGATGGCACCTCGTTCGCGCCGATTCCAGTGCCGCTTTTGGACGGTGAGACCGTGGTCGAGTGTGAGGAAGCGTTTATCAGGATGCTGACCAAGGGCCAGAAGCTGCGGCTGAATCGATCGCCGTCTTGCTCGTCAGTGCTGGGGCTTCGCGTACACTTTGCGCGTCGGCGAGCACGGTGGCTTGGTCGAAACAGGGACCAAGCGCAAGCCACGTTCGAGCTGAACGAACTAGACAACGTCGACCTTGAACAGGTGCCTCGTACAGCTCTCTATGCGATCAAGTACGTATCGGAGAGTGAATACGTGGAGGAGATCCACATTGGCCTTTTCCGATGGCTCAAGGCAATGCCACGGGCCAAGTGCTATACAATGTTCGGGACGGTGCTGCCGCCTGTCTACATGCCGCGGCTTTTACGTGAGACCCAGCCCGAATGTGAAGCGCGCTTCGCAACATGGCTACGCGAGATCAAGGCGAGGACGGAGGACGAGTTGACGTGTCACTTGACACCTCTGGAAGAGCGGAGGTATCGAATTGAGTTTGCCGCAGAGGCGACCAGGATCAACGATAAAGCGAAGGTGAAATCACAAGCCGCGCACGTTCCCACGACCGATGAAGAGGCTTCTCGTCGGTGTGCATTGTGGGAGCTGCGAGTACTGCCTCTGACTGAGCTTGCAGGACATGCGAATCCATCGGAAGAGAGACGTTTCCGAATCGAGTTTGCAGCAACGACGGGAGTGATCAGCGAGAAGTCTGAGATGGTCGAGAGGTGCAAGATCGATCAGCAGATGCGCGCTCACAAGAAGATAAAAATTGAGATCACTGGACGTGGCTGCGACGGATGCTCATCAGCTGACACTGTAGAGGCCGAGCTCGTCCGCGAGTACGAAGCCATCAACGAGCGAGTCGTGATCAACGAGAACGCACTAGAGGAGTCTGCTGCTCACCTTGCTGCTGCTCCTGTCACAGACGTCCGCGAGACGTCGTGCTTTCTGGCTGAGAACGATGAGCGTGCTTATTGACCACGAGATCTGCAACCGCAACGCCGCACTCGCCGTCCTGATCGTGTTCATGTGGCGGGAGGATGTCGCTCAGTTGTGAACGATGGTGAACGATCCTTTGGCGACGAATGTGCTGCACATCCATCGAGCCAGCCACCACAAATGCACTCAATTGTCTTCGCAGATCAAGGACGAGCAGAAGCGGCTAGAGGAGCTGACGACCAAGGCTCGTTCTTCACGGGATCAGAAGATCGTAGGCTCAGCCAAGCGCAAGCTGAAGCAACTGATGAACCAACGGCGGCGTGAGTTCGTCAGGATCATCCACTTCGACGAGAATGTGCGACTGCTCATCCAGGAACTGCTCGCGCGAGTCTGAAGCTGAAGCTCGAGTGTCGAGGGTTCCCCAGTCATTTTGTGGAATTGGAATGTAGCCATATTGTGCGAACTTTACGCGAACTTAGCATGTCCTACGTAGCTCTTCGTTAAGTTCGCTCTGTCCCTCCCAAATGCCAAAAAGGACACCACCATTGAAAGGCATGAGTGCGGACCGACGCGACGGCTACAGCGGCGACTTGCGGCCGCACGCGAACCCCTTCCTGCAGCGGCGCGTGCTCACCATCGAAGAGTTTGCTCATGAGAGGCGACGTGGCCGGAAGCTCACCCCGGAGGAGAGCCTGGCCAAGTTCGGGAATCGCGTGGTCCCGATCCCAGTGCCCCTCGACCCTGGCGAGACGGAAGAGCAGTATGAGAGGGCGCTGCTGGCGTGTTACGCCAATGCAAGCAAGTCAACGCAAGGAGTTCCCGTTAGGGAGCGTGTCCGCCGGTGTGGGTATGCCGCGACGCGGCTGGCAGCCTACACAGCGAGACAGAAGACCGCCAAGTCAGACGCACTGCCTCCACGACCCGTGCACAAGACGGACACGCGGGCTTTTCTGGGAGCCGAGATGACGGAAGAAAGCATTCAAGCTGCGCAGAAGTCGTTCCACCTGAAGACGCTGCGCGAGGAGCTGTACGTCAAGCGGTACGTCGATCTGGACGAGTACCGGAAGATGGTGCGCAATGGACTGTTCGCCAGGATCAAGGGCATGAGCGTGAACGAGCGCGAGCGGGAGTTCGGCTCGCAGATCGTGCCGATCTATGTGCCACTGGCGCGTGGAGAGACGATGGCCGAGTATGAAGAACGGTTTGGGAAGTGGCTGTGGAAGAAAGAGACGCTGACGCTGGAGGAGCTCGAGAAGCACCCGAACCCGGCACAGGAGCGGTATATGCGGCTCATGTTCACGCATGCCAATGCACGGGGAGACGAGTGCTACGTCCCTAGCACGTCCCAGTCGTGGCGGGAGCGTGAGCTTGTCGAGGAGCTTCAACGAGAGGAGAGACCGCACAAGAAACGGAAGGAAGAGCCCACGAAAGACGACGTGGGCTCCGCTCCAAAGTCGGTCAAGTTCACGCCTGCACGGAGAGGAGCGTGCTTGGGCCAAGACACAGTCTCGAGTATGATCGCGTGTGGCTGCCGCCGCTGTCTGATGAACGGGATGCGGAGCTTGGCCGCGAAGATCACCGCCGCAGAGGCCAATCAACGGAAGCGGAGGGAGGATGCAGCTGCACGAGCCGTCCGTGTCGAAGATCTGGCGAGTGACACGGAGTCCACTGTGTCTGGAAGTATCAGTTCTCCACCGCGAGGTGCAGTGGATCCGATCCTGAATACGCTCAATGACGCCTATGACGCGATCAACGAGCAGATCGTCATGAACGAACGAGTGCTCGACAGCTCAGCGACTCGACTTGCAACCACTCCGATCATGGATGTGGCGGAAACGACGCAGATCCAAGACGAAGACGAGGAGATGCGCGAGATTATTCGAGAGGAGATGAAGAACCGAAGCATGGCGCTTGCTGTGCTGATCGTGTACATGTGGCGAGAAGAGGTCGACGAGTTGATGAAGATCGTGGATGATCCGAATGCAAGTGATGTGATGCACATACAGCGAGCGGCACACCACAAGTGTGCGCAGCTCGCAGCGGATTGGGAGAGCAAGCATCAAGCAGTCCACCACTTGCAAGACATGGAGCACGCACTCACGAGCAAAGAATCTACAATGGGGAACGAGCCACGTCTCTCGGGTTCGATGAGTGGAGCTGATCTACAGTTGCAGTCGATTCAACAGCAGCGAAGGCGCGAGTTTATCAAGCTCGTTCACTTTGATCAACACATCCGACAGTTGATACGAGGACTGCTCGTCAGAGTGAATGGGTGATTCTTACCCAAGTCACTCCCAGTCAGATCCCAACGTTCGCCGAACGATGCTGAAAGACCAGAAGGAAGATCAGATCAATGAAGCCGCACGCGAAACCCGTCCTGCAGAATCGGGTGCTCACATTAGTACAACATCCAGCTTGTGGCCCACAACAAGAGCCTGCCAAGTTCGACGGCCGCTTTTTGTTTGCTATCTCCGTGCAATTTGAGCCTGGGGAAAAAGAAGAGCAGGGCCCAAATCCGACACGTGAAGCAGTATCGACGGGGGCGAGACACACTATCAACCCAGTTTCATTGAGTCGAAGCATGAGAGTGGCTAGCGGCGACACAACTGCAGCAATAGTGAATGGCCCGATTGCGAGGGATGTTATAATGCACGTGCAACGAGCCTGCATCTCATCAGAAGTATGAGAGGCTTGCAGAGGAATTGGCGAGCAAGAGACAGGTTTTCCATCAGTTGCAAGGCGAAGAACAGCAAGCAGAGAGGCGTCAGTCGATCGCGATTGTGTAGCCATCTGAGGAGTCGAACTTAACGATCTTACGTAGCTCATCGACCCCCACAATCGATGGTCACAACGCCAAAATTCGAATGAGTTGGGACGCGGAGCCCAGCAGCTCGGCACCGCCGCACGCGATGCAGCGGCAGCGTGTGCTGACCATAGACGAGTTTACGCGCGAGAATCGCCCCACGCGCATGGAGTCCAAGGCCCAGTACGGGTCGACGTATGTACCGATCCCTGTGCCCCTCACGTTAGGAGAGACCGAGGAGCAGTACGAAGCGGGCTTCCGGGCATACACAGAGAGTGTCACGCAGCGCGCATTCAAGGAGGTCATGGGGGAGTGGGATATGCCAAAGGAACGGCAGCTACGATGTTCGTACGCTCGGTGGCGGCTCAAAGAGTTCACGGCCACGCACGGGCTGAGAAAGGCGGCAGACGACTTTGAAATGCCCCCGAGGCCGAAAGCCAAGAGTGTCAAGTCACAAGCAGAGACGGAAGATCCCAATGCTGTGGCCATGAGAGCGCGTGTCCGCCAGCCGGAGCTGTATGCGAAGCGGTACGTCGACTTGGACGAACACCGCAAACGCATGCGCTACGGGCATTTGAAGAGGGTCAGGGAGATGACTCCAGAGGAAAAAATGCGCGAGTTTGGCTCGACGACCGTGCCGATCTTTGTGCCACTCGCGCGAGGAGAGACGCCAGAGATATATGAAGAGCGGTTTGTCCAGTGGATTTGGGAGGAGGAAGCGCTGACGCTGGAGGCGCTGGAGAACGACCCGAGCGCGACCAGGGAGCGCCACCACCGCATGCTATTTGCACTGGCGAACATCTTCGGCCATGTGAGATTTGTGCCTGATCTGAACCGGGAGCGCGACGATGGAGAGGAGATTGGCACAATGTCTCACGACGCGGAGCTGTGCATCCAGAGGTATCTTACCTTCCGTGAGTTCGAGAAGCGCCGCAAAGACGGATGGTTCTTGACACTCCATACCATGAGTACAGCGGAATGACTCAATCGTTTCGGCTCGGCCGTCATGCCAATCTACGGCCCGCTGGAGGCAGGGGAGACTCCCGACGGGTACGAGAACAGATTTTCAGAGTGGCTGCACGATACGCACAACGTGCGGCTGGAGTCTGTAAAGCGAGGCGATCCGTTGGTCGAGAGCAAGTATCACTGTCAGTTCGCTTGGCAGAAATTCTGCGAGCGAGGTCGCCGCGGAGAAGCCAAGAGTCCGCGCGATCCAATCCCACCGGAGGACATGGCGACCAGTACACGGATATGCCGTCAAGCCAGAGCCGACACCTGACAATGACAGCAACAAGCCTAAGCCGGTTGGCGCGATGAGTCTCTCCGAACCCGACAACAAGCGCACAACGGAAGACACGAGTCTTGGACCATCTGCAGTCG
Organism: Pythium sukuiense; assembly: GCA_023334995.1. Lineage (NCBI taxonomy): Eukaryota > Oomycota > Peronosporomycetes > Pythiales > Pythiaceae > Pythium > Pythium sukuiense. The sequence continues at coordinate 61,270 of JAADVL010000025.1, forward strand.
ACCACGCGAACTGTGAGATCGATTTTCCCGCTGCGGTCACAAGACTAGCAATGAAGCAGTGTGCGGCAGGACATCCCGGCCAGGATACTTGCGACCCCGCCTCAGATCTCGTCATCGGCGACGATCCGATCGAAACTCGACTTTGGAACTTGTACACTTCACAAAACCAGCGTGTTCGTGAACACGAGTCACTCTTCGAGATGTCCACAGCTCGATTGTTTCGCGGAGTTGCGGACACTGATGAGATGCAGCGGCTCCAAGACGAGAGAGATGGACGACGTGATCTGTTGCGGCTTGCAGTCAAGACACGTGCGTCCACTGTCGCCGTTCTTGTCGCTTACCTGTGGCGGCTGGAAATTGAAGACTTGAAGCGTCTCGTCAAGCAAACTGGATTCTACGACTTTCCTCTCGTCCAACGTGCTAGCCATGAAAAGTGTGCCGAGTGGGCAGTCCAGATCAAGAGAATGCAGTCCGCAGTGTCACACTTCACCGAGGAGCTCAACTCGGTCATGTCCTGTATCGACGCGTCCGGAATCGACTCCGAATCGATGTTGAATATCGCTCGTACCAACGGGACAATCGTTGCTAAGTCGATGAGTTGCACGGCAATCGCCGTGGAGAGTTGAAGATACTGCTGCACTTCGACAAGCAGCTGCGCCTCGACGTGGAGCAGCTACTGGACCTTGTCAAGTGAACGGCAATCGAACAGCGTTGTATGGCGAAGACACTTGTGGGCAGAGGCAGAGATCGGAAGTAAAACAGTGAATTAAGATGACTTCGTCTCCCACCATAGTCTTCGTTTTCAATGGGCAGCAAAGCTGATGATCCAAATGTCAATGAGCAGCTTGCAGACAAATTGATGATCTAGCGCCAATTGTGACTGGAGACTTGGAGTCAGGCGTGGCGACTGAGCTCAAAACGGTTTTGTGACCAAGAATTCGCTGAGCTGATACACTCGACCAGCACATCGGCAGTTGATACTAGCGCTTCTGAAGCGAAGCGTGACCGACAGTTGAAACACCAAGCGCCGCGTCCCGTTCTTTCCAAGCGTGAGGGTGGGAAAGCAACCAACGCTGAGTAGTTTTCCTGAGTGCTACTTGGTTTTCATTGGGATGAATGGCCATGGCGCCTAAGGCGAGAGGAGACGCTCTATGTGCTCAGAGGTACCTCAGCTATCGCGAGTTCAAGCTGCGCCGTGACGAAGGGTGGTTCTCGATGCTGCACGACATGAGCCAAAGGGAGCGACTCGACCGCTTTGGGTCGACTGTCGTGCCGATCTATGGGCCATTGGAAGAGTGGGAAAGTCCCGACCAGTACGAAGACCGATTTGCTGACTGGCTCCGTGATGTTCACAAATTGCGGCTCGAGCGTGTGTATCGAGGTGACCCCATGGAGGAACGCAAGTATCGCCAGTCGTTTGCTTGGTCCAGGTTCTTCCGGCGTGATAACCGCAGGAACGCCAAACGACCTCGCGAGACTCAGGCATCTGCCGATTCAGAGACGAACAAGAAGAGATAAAAGCGTGGCGCAAAGCAGGGCTGCAGATCCCCCGTAGTGAAGCCCCCAGAAGGATACTCACCAGTGATTGAAGTCAAGCGAGACCTGCGGATTGGAAATGAAGCGGGGAGCCACCTGTCGGTCGTGAGTGAGGAGTCAAGTTCAGTTCGTGTGGAGACTCCCTCGGTGGGTGCAACGGTTGACCCCACGCCTCCCCAAGATCTTGCCGCTTCGATCACTCAACTGGCACTTTCCAAATGTGCAGCAGCAGAACTCACTGCTCAAGGTCGCAGCTACAACTCCGATCTCACACTCACTGGCGAAGATCCAATTGAACGTCGACTCTGGAATCTATATTCTTCTGGAAACACGGCGGTGCTCCAGCACGAATCTGCTGTTCAGGTATTGACAGCTCGACTGTTCCGTGTACTTTCGGATGCTGAAGAGATCCAGCGGCTTCGAGACGAGATTGACGGAAGTCACGCAGAGCTGCGGCTCACCATCGACAAGTGTTCTCCTGTTCTGGCCTCGTTAGTTGCTTACGTGTGGCGTCATGAAGTGAACGACGCGCGGCTATTGATCCAGCAAGCTAGGTCCCGTGACTCTCCTTTCATCCAGCGTGCGAGCCACCGAAAATGCGGGATGGGCTGCTGCGATCAAGGCGAAGCAGTCCATGGTATCAACACTGAGTGAGAATCTCAACTCGACGTTGTCCTCCGCCAACATCTCAAGCAACGATTCTGACTGGATGGAACAAGTCGCCAGCGTTAACGATGAGCTGGTGGCTGCCGAGCAGGAAATCCGTGAGCTGCGGGAGAAGCGGCGTCAAGAACTGAACGTGCTTCTCCACTTCGACAAGCGGCTGCGGCTCGATGTTGAGGAGATTCTTAGGAATGGTGCATCGGCCTAGCCGCTCATGTGCACAGACAACGTGAGCTTCGTTTGTAAGTAGTATTGTTGACTAGCACTGAGCTGAGACCTTGTTTTCGAATATGTGTGGTTCACAACCGTTCAAGTGAGTCATTCACCGCTTGGATCACTTCGGTACAGCTCGCCTCGTTAACGTGTGCTTCTAGCGTCTGCGTGAGCTGGTCCCAGTCCAGCAGCACCGATCTGTGGAGGGCTGGCAGCTCATCGACGCTGCCCACCATGGATGACATCATCTTGCTCTGGTGGAACGTGAACAGAGTCTCACTGTCGAGCCACTCTTGTGTGAACATGGCCTTGGGTACTACCAGTTCGTAGCCTTCAGCGTCAGGTAGACACAGCACGATCTCGATTTCCCCACACGCTCGCATGAGTGGCACGCCCTCGCGCAGTGGACGTGGCGCCTCCGCGTGGCTTGATTCTTGCAGGGACTGCAGTGCTGCTCGAACGAGCTCCGCCTTGGTACTTGCAGCCACCGAGCCGTCCAGGAACTGGAGATCAGAGCACGTGACGACCACAAGAGGGCACTTGGCTGTCAGCTTGACGATGTAGGCGGTCTCGTAGCCGCGTTCGAACTGGTTGGGCAGGTACGCGACGGCCTGCGCGAGGCTCAGCTGCGGGTAGATCCCCGCCCAGTCGGCTTCTGCTGCGTCCTGAGGACACGCATACGACGCCGGCAATGCTGCTTCGGGAAGTGCCTTGAATCCTACGGTAACACCAGCGGCAATGCGCGTGATCCCGACGTGTCGCCGTGCACGAGGTGAGTCTCCTATCGCATTCTCCATCTTCCGCGCGAATCCAGCGTGGCAAAGTGAAAGGAATCATTGCGCACTTAGTCGGTGTAGCCATTTCGGCCAAATGCGTACTTAGTGGTGCGTCCCCTCCCCCCAAACACAGAGAGACCAGGAGAAAGCAGGCCCCAAATGACGAGAGAGGTCGGCTTCGTGCCGCCGCGTGCAGGCCACCGCGCCGTCGATTACGGGAATGCAGACATGCGCAGAGTGAGCCCTTCCACTCGCGGGCGTCCTAAAGTGAGACCTACGTCGGGGAGGCCACGTCCCAGGGACCAAGGCGCCGGAGGATCGGTGCATCCGCGTCACGTGCTGCTAAAGAAGAGAGTCCTGCCGATTGAGGAGTACGTGGAGGATCTGCGTCGTCCCCCGCTCCATAAATCCGAGCTGATGAGGGTGTTTGGCGTGCCGCTGCTTCCGATTGCCGTGCCGTTGGAGCCAGGGGAGTCCGAGGGTCACCATGAAATGCGCTTCGTCAAATGGCTCGAGAAGAAAGGCATCGACATTGCGGAATTGCGACTCGATGCGAACACAGAACGCACGCAGTGGATCGCATTTGCCAAGATCAAGGCCAAAATGTATGCGGAGGGCATCCGAGTCCCGCCTCGTGGAAAACGAGATCGAGACGAGTACGAGGAGGGCGAAGAACAGGAAGAGGACGACTTTGAGGACGGTCAAGTGGGCGACGATCACGAGAGCGAACGCCAGTACCAGCACGAGCGTGAAGTGCATAATCGCAAGGTCGAGACAACCGTGTACGAAGAATGCGAGCGAGCGAGTAAGAGACCCCGCCAGGAGGAACACCCGCTGTTGCGTCGGCGGGTGCTGACGGCGGACGAATACCGAGCCGAGATCGAGCGCGAGTGGGCGGGGAACTTAACGCAAGCTGATCGTGCAAGGCAGCAACGAGCGGGTCCTGCTCTCATCCCAGTGCCGTTACTTCCGGGGGAGACGGAAGAGCAGTATGAGCGACGCTTCACCAAATACCTCGCTCAAAGCGGCCAAACGCTGGCCGATATGGCCGACGACCCAGGCAAAGAGCGGTCCACTCGCATGAACTTTGCTCGCATGCGAGTTGGTGGCCACGGGAAGAATAACCAACTTCCTGCGTATCCTCTGAAGCCGTCCCGAGAGCGCGAAGTATCCATGCCACGGACGGATAGTAGAATTGGCGCATCGAAACATGACGTTAAAACAGGGCCAGTCGAAGAGGAACGGAAGATCGAGGCTGCGGTCACCACGAACGAAGCGCCAAGAACAGCATCCGCTCCGCTGGTCTTCCCACTGGAGTGCAAGTTGCGGCGGCCTAGCATAGACGCCCCCACCCGGGCCCAACTCCAAGCGTACATCTCCTGCGGCTGTCGGCCGTGTCTACTGCACTGCACCAGTTTACTCACGACAAAAGTATCCCAACTGGAGCAGGAGCTGGCGTCCATGTCGTCGTCATCGGACAGCAAGCGAGTGATGGATCTCACGAACGAAGCCGACATGTCGTCCACGTCCTCGGTCACATCCTCGTCCTCTACTCACGTCCGCGCAGTCGACGTCCCGAAGATGCTGCATATCATATCGCTCATCAAAAATCGGCGCCAGCATCAACCAGACGGCTCAATTGGAAGCGTCGAGGACCCCATCGAGCAGCAGCTTCTCGCTCAGTACGACGAGATCAACGACCGCGTACTCACGAACCAGCGTGTACTGGACCTTGCAGCCGAACAGCTCCAGCAATTTCCGTTGGATCGTGTCCACGAGGCAGCTCCGACTCAAGACGACAACGTCGAGTTCCAGGGGCTTGTTGACGAAGAGATGGACCACCGCAACGCTGCCCTTGCCATGTTGCTCGTGTATATGTGGCGCCAGTCCCCTCAAGACCTCGAGCGACGAGTCAAAACGGCAGGTGCAGCCAACGTCCGACACGTCCAGCGAAACTGCCACCAGAAATGTGCTGCTATTGCCAGTGAAGTGGCAGCCAATAGCGAGCTGGCAAGTGAGCTCACGAATCAGTTGGACGGGGTGCTCAATGAGCCTCCACCGGCCGAGTACGACCCTGACAGTGACATGCAACGACTGGCTCGACTGCAAGAACTTGGAGCACAACTCACGCGTGTGGAGAGTGATATCAAGGCACTGGCAGCGTCACGAAGGCGAGAATTCATGACGCTCGTGCATTTTGATGCCCATGTCCGAGCGCTCATCTCGGCTTTAATGGACGATGCGATGTACAGTAAAGGTAGCATTACTAGCCCAGGGCGATAGAGGTCACTCAATTGAAGCATTATGATTCTCGGAACAGTGACTCTGGGATATAGTGACATTTGACCCAGACGCTGCTGGCAACTACGCAGTGGAAAGCAGGGCAACATGTTCGCGACGCGCAGCTCCAAGACGAAGAAGAACAAGCGGCGCCGCGTCACGGATGACGAAGGCGGTGACGGCAACAAGTCGAACACGCGATCGTCGTATAGTGACGATGACGACGACGACGATGTCGTCGTTCCGGTCGCGAACGACCGCCGCAAAGTCAACACATTTTCGGTACATTTGTAGGCCTCACGACCTCCATATTTGTGGCAATTCTCATCTAACAGCAACTCTAATGGGCTGTAGACTGGTGGAGCGAAGCGCGTGAAGAATGTGGTGACAGAGGCGCGTCAGATCGAGTCGGCACGGGAGATTGTGCCCCAGAAATACGCCGGCGACGCGACGTACGAAACCCAGATTGACACTGAGAAAGACCGCGACGCGCGTGCGGCTCTCGAGCGCAACATCAAAGTGAACACGGACGGCAGTGCCGATGGAGAGAGCGGCAAGGTGTACAAGGGCCAGGCCGCGTACAAGAACTACATCACCAAGGATGAGGCCCAGATCGGCATGAACAAGTACACGGGGTACGGCGTGGGCGTTTGATTTTTACGAGTGATTGATGTTTGTAGCCTGACACTGATTGATTGATGTTATGGTTGCAGTACGCAGGGTCCGATTCGAGCGCAGACGTGGGCTCGCAGCATCAGTCGCTTCGACTACCAGCCTGATATCTGCAAGGACTACAAGGAGACGGGCTTCTGTGGCTACGGCGACAGCTGCAAGTTCCTCCACGACCGTGGCGACTACAAGGCTGGCTGGCAGATCGAGAAGGAGTACGCAGAGAAGGAGAAGAAGAAGCAACTGCGTCTTCAGCAAGGGCTCGAGGCACGTGGAGCAAAGGGCGCTGGAGGAGACGACGATGATGATGATGACGACCCGGACAAGTACGTGATCCACAGTGACGACGAGGACGAGGACGGCGGAGCGGGAGAAGGTGGACAGTTTGCGTGCACGATCTGCCGCGAGCCATTCCGAGACGCCGTGGAGACGCTGTGTGGCCACTTCTTCTGCGAGTCGTGTGCGCTGAAGCAGTTCAAGAAGTCGTCACGGTGTTTCAACTGCAAGAAGCAAACAAACGGTGCGTGCATGGATGTAACTCTGAGGAATAGCTTACCTGGTGGCTAACAGAACGGGTTGGTGGTGTGTGTAGGAGTATTCAAGGCAGCGGAGAAGCTCCGAGACCGTGAGCGAGACCGCCGTCTTCGAGCACAGGAAGATGAAGATTGAACAAAGCTATTCGCAGTTGACCCATGATCGGGCACGAGGGTGTATTGACTGATTGATCCGCCTTAGAGAGACTTATCACGGCGGTTGTTGAGCGTGTGGTGCAGTGCAGTAATCACACTATAATAAATAATAGCAGGAGCAGTTAGAGAAGCCAACCTCATCCTTCCTGCGCCTTGATCAATGCCTTCACGTACGGGTGGAATACGATCATCGCCAACAGATAGGGGTTGAGCAGCTCCATGAAGCCAGCCACCCACGGGTGGAACTTGACAACGCTGAGACCGTCGACCTTGGCCATCGTCTTCATCGATTCCAGCGCAAGACGGCACAACTGCGACATAATGATCGCGCCCAAGTACACGAGGCCATCCTGCCACGAGACGATGTAGCCGTTGAAGCAGAGGATCGAAAGCACAGCTCCAACGAAGCCGAACGCGATCGACAGCAGCATGCTCTCAATACCGAGCGACTTGGAGACGTTCTTGACGAGCGGGCGGCGGCAGCTTGATAGGAAACGAGGGTACGCGTACTTGACAGCTTCGTTCAGGTGGTACGCGGCTTCAGCAGCGCTCACAACGACGAAGAATGTGCCGACAATGTCGCCGTACATCTTGACTGTTGGATGACCGAGGAAGTCGGCCATGGCCATCATCGGTGCGATCAGGTACGCGAGTCCGAGGATGTCGAGCATGACCATGATCGTGCTCTCCATGACGTCTTTACTGGAGACGATCCGCCACACGACGATCGCACAGGCGCCGACCAGCAACACGTACATCGAGTCCAGCAGCTCCGGATCGTGGACGAGATGTTCGTGGTGCGCGAGAAAGGAATTGAGACTGGACGTCACGAAGCACGCCTCGTACACGAACACGATGAACGCGTCAGCGGGAGCGGGAGACAAAAGGCCACAGAAGAAAGCCGATACTGAAGCCGTCACGGCGCTCGCGAAGAGGACTTGCTCCCCAAGTGTTGAGCGTTCGTGGGTCACGATTGAGTCGGCGAAGATCATCACGATGGACACGAGCGCGGCACTCAGCAGCACGGCCACGACAGCCGCCAATAAATAGTTGTTGAAGCGCAGAGACCGACAGCACTTGTTCGTCGCCGCGCTCAGAGCGACCTGATCCTGGTTCAGCGCCTGGTCTTGGCGTTCCTCCATCTCTTCTCTCGACGTCGGTGGGGGCTGCTGGCTTGGCTGGTTCTGCTGCGTTTGAAGGGTCTGTAAGGACACGAGAAGCCGCTGCCGTATCCGGAAACTCCACCAGCTCCACTCCCAGCCGGCGAGCGCGACCACGACGTTCAGTACGCAAAGCATCGTGTATGTCACGGAGTACTTGAGCAGCACGAGCACGAGCGCCGGCGGGAACACGACCGTAAATGCCTGGATAAACACGGCCATCGCGTTCGAGTTCGCGGTCTTCTTGGACGTCGCGGGGCTTCCATTCGCGCCAAAGAGCCGCCTTCGTCGAGGGGCTTCTGGTGGAGACCCTCCTGCTTCTCCTGCAACTTGGCTCGAGATTTCTATCGCATGCGGACGCGCGTGGACGCTCTCGATCTGGATCTGGAACGGACGGATGCTCTCGGCAGACGTTGCGTCGCGTTGCGTCGCGCGTGGCGTCTCCACGCTTCGGTAATAATCGCTCATGGACCGCGAGTCGTCCACAACTTTGGGCGACTTTACGGCGCCCATAGGACGCGCCAGAATGCGAGGAAGGTCGTCTTCGTCGTCCACGTCGCATGGGGATGAATGCGTTGTGTGTGATCGCGAAGCCGCGCTCTCCATCGCGCAGCGAGCCGCGTGATAGTCGTCGTCGCCCATGGCCTCCTCGTCCATCGAGGGGCTCCTGGCCATGCCGCGCACACTGGAATGGGGGACTGGGGCGGGGGCATGTCGATGACGGTAATTTACCTATGGGACATGGGAACGAATGCTGTAACTTACGTGGAGCGACTAGGGGTGGTCTTCCGACATCAAGAGTGTTCCATCGATTAAAGCACGACAAAATCGTCGAAGTAGGTGGTTAAATCCCTCAAACGATTTGTCAACAACCATCGATTGGCTGAAAGATCGTTTTCTCAGGCTTCCTCTGGCTTCGCTGGGCAAATGTTCGAAAGCCTCGACACCTACATCGTGATTAGGGGTAGCAGTTCATCCAATGGATATCGTAATAAATTCCCGTCGGCTGAATTCCAAAAACTCGCCGACCACCTGTTCCACTCCTTCTGGCAAAGCGTAACCGCGCGATGTACTCTATTACCAGCCACTGAATGGGATTTCTTAATCGAAAGTGGCGTTTTCGCCTAAATAGACCACACCACTGAAATGTATGGAGACGGGCTCGTCTTCTTCCATCGAGTCCCGAGCGGCGACTCTCGCTGTCTTTGGAGGCTTCTGCGAGTAGCGTGGATGGAGCTGAGGAGCTCGTCCGGTGGATGGATCACTATGCACGAGTTCGTGGACTTGGTGCTCGAGGGATTCGCTGCTCGACGCTGTATCGGCTTGAAAAGTGACACGGGAAAGCCGCAGTCGTCGTGGCTTGCTGGCCATCATGCAGCAACGCAGCCGACATCCCCTCAGCAGGAAATCTGACACTGGGATCTTCTAGACTCACGCCTTGATGGACAGGGGAGGGAGAGGATGGGTGTGACTACCATTGTTGATGGTATAATAGCACAATCGCAATGCTGATCCGTCCACTATTAGTACAGTACTGTAGTCGCCCTTGATTAAGAGCCCACCTAGGTTCATCCATCACGTTTTTTGCATGAACGCAGCCACAAGTTGCCTCACGTGGGCATCAAAGTGCAAAAGCGTTGAGAACTCGCGTCGTCGTGACGCTACAAGCATTCGTACTTCGGCTTCCACGCGAGTGAGCTTGACACCCAGTTCCTGCAATCGTGTGAGTCGTTGCATATCGCTGTCGGCATCATACTCGACTGGGGCCGGTTCATTCAGCACAGCGTCGAGTAGGGACGTCAATTCACTCGCTTCGACCTTCTTGGCAGCCATGTCGCTCGCCACAGTCGCAGTTTTCTGATGACACATTCGCTGGACGTGCGGAATGTCGGCCGCACCATGCGCTTGGAGTCGCTGCTCTAATTCGTGGGGTTGATGTCGACTCATGTACACAAGCAGCATGGCCAGCGCGGCGTTGCGATGGCCCATCTCTTCGTCGATCATTGCTTGCAACTCGGGATTCTCAAGTTGGCTGTGTGAAGTCTCTTGCATTGGCTCGAACGGAGCATCCTGGAGCTGACTTGCGGCGAGTTCCAGAGCCCGTTGATTGGTGATGACACGTTCATTGATCTCATTGTATTGAGACAGCAGTTGGTGCTCGATAGGGTCTTCAACGTCAGATGTCACCTCATTCGGCTGCGGTTGACTGCGTTGCCAACGCTGCCTGACAAGTGCTGTGATATGGAGCATTCTTGCGACGTCGAGACGCTTGGTACTGCCGCATTCCGTCGACATCGCCTCACCATCTTTGGTCAGATCCATGACCTGCTTTTCCTCGGACGCCGCAGTCGTCGAAATTGACGCGATGCGCTCTTCCAGAACCGCGACTTGTGAGATCAATCGGCTCGTACATTGCACGAGGCATTGGCGGCATCCACAGTTTAGAAGATCTTGCGCGTGAATGTTGGCAGCTTGCCTGGCTGATGGTTCGCCTACTGAGCAGCTCGCTGGAAACTGGAAAGGTTGACTGAGTTCAGGATGCGCAGTGACGTTTCTGGAGTTCGACACTGGCGCGATAGTAGACGGTGGCGCCGCCTGCTCACTTGAAGATACCCGGTTCTTGGCTTCAGTAAATCTTCCGCTCAATGTATCTTCCGTTGCTTCTGGTCTTCTGGTTGGGCTGATACTCGAAGAGTGACTCGTTCGCCTAGTCATCGCTGCACTGCTTGCTGGTACAATTGGGCGTCTGCTTTCGTTCATGAGTCGCGTCCGAGCAAAGAGGAGACGTAAACTACGCTCGGTGTTGGGTTCTTTCGGCAGTCGCGACAGATCCATCGACACTGTTTTCAGGAACCGTTCAAAATCCCGTTCGTAGTCTTGGTACGTCTCCCCTTCAAAGAGCGGTACATTGATCGGGACCGTCGTAGATCCGTACAAGGCTATCCGTTCGGCTTCGGTCAACTGGCGACCACCATATCGCTCTTGCTCCTCCTTGAACTGCTCAAAAGGGATCACACGCTTGTGCAGCAGCCTCCTCGCTGCTGGCAACGGTGTCTCGTCGCAGGGACGTTTGACGCCCTTACGATCGTATCCATCTTGGCTCTCGTATGAGTCATCGGAGCGACCACGTTTCGATACGAGTGCGCCCAGGTCTGGTTGTCCATTCGACGAGTAACCTTTCAGCTGAAGTTTGGCGAACACAGTACGGAGCATACGCTCTCGGTTCCCATCATCCACCAATTGCGCGAGTGTCAGTCGTCTTTCGTCGCGTAGCCATTTGATGAAGCGCTGTTCGTACGACTCTTTCCGTTCGCTCTCTTTCAGTGGCACAGGAATTGGTACGGGCTTCCCATACTCCCTCACCAGCTCCTCTTTCGCTGCATCCCCTCGCCGCAATTCCGACTCGAATGCTTCCAATGACAGCACGCGGCGCTTGAGAAGCCACGGTTGGCTCGATCGTGTGGTGCTCTCCGCGGATACGGACGATGACACACTAGACGAACGACTGGTGCGGTGCTGTGGCGCTGGCGGGCGGTAGCTGCTGCGCGGCGGCAGCGGATCCGCGTCATACTCGTCCATTTTTCCGATGGCTTTGGGAGAGAGTTGAATGACAAAAGAGACTTGGATGAGCTTCGGTTAAGTACGAGAAAGGCCGCACCTTTTCCCTCCAAGGTATTCGTGCTAAGTACGAAGACTCGATTTCGAACGTTGGCTCTGTTCACGCCGAGGTTAGCAGCGTTCGAATCAGCCCACGCAGCAGATCACACGTCCGTGCGATGCCAGCGAATAAGGTCCTTCGCTGCGAACGGTAGGCTTGTAAGTTGGCTTCGGTGGTCGCCAACTCGCTGCCAAGTTTTGAGAGAACGTGTATCCGGTCTAGCTCTTGCGCAAAGATTGTCGTCTCCATGGTGGCATCGAGCCGCCGCTTCAGCTCGGTGACATGGGCCTTCGTCTGTGCGATGTCTGATGATAGTGTGAGGCAACGCTTATGGAGAGTACGCTGCTGGGCAGAGTCGTCCGACGCTCCTTCGTCAGATGTGAGATCTTCGAGTCCGCTGGGATCGTGGCGCCACAGGTACACCATCGCCATTGCGAGTGCAGCGTTGCGGTGGCCAATCTCCGAGTGATGTGATTCCTTCTCCACACGATGGTTGATCGCGTCGTACTCGCTGATCAACTGATTCTCCACGACGTCTTCCGGAATCTCTAAATACTCACTTCCAGTCAGCTTGGACGCAACTTCCTCTTGCACTTCCGGTAACACAGAATCTGAAAGAATCAGTCTTGTAATCGCTTCAGCAGCTCCTCGTGATGACCGTGGCTTGGTCAGCTCACTGTCTCCAGTCAAATCCACGTGCTGGTTGCTCGTCTTGTGCCTCTCTTCTTTTTCTTCGGGCGGATCTTCCAACTTTGCCAGCTTTTCCACCATGGTCCCCATGCCCGACACCAGACACGGCCGACACCCGCACTGCACGTACGCCTCCACCACCTGCGTAACTGACGTTCTGTCGCTTGGACACTCGAACGTGCATCTTCGTGTACCACTCGGTGCATATTGCTTCTCCCGCAGCTCTCTCGCGTGCGTTCCTCTTTCCGGTGATCGATCTCTCGACCGGCTTCTCCTGCTATACTTGGAAGCCTTGGACCCCGTATCTTCGTCCTCTCTTCGAGGGCGGCTATTCCGCCACGGCGACCTGCTTCGCGATCTGTCCACCGACCGTGACCGCTTCTTTGACTGTCTGGCATTAGCTTCACCGCCAACGGAGGTCAAATTCGCAAACTTGATCCTGTAAAACCTCTCCAAGTGGTCGTCCGAGCTCGCCCGCAACTCCTCCAGCGTCAAATTCTGCTTTGTCAGCCACTGGACGAACCGTTCTTCATACATTTCCTCCGTCTCTCCGACTGCCAGAGGCACGGGGATCGGCACGACCGTCGAGCCAAAGATCTCGAGCTTTTGCTCGCGAGTCAAGTGCTCGTACTTGTGGGTTTTGTAGTCCTGCCGGTACTGCTCGAGCTCACACACGCGCTTCTGGTAGAGCACGGAGCGAGGCGCCGTGTGCTGCCCGGTAGACCGCTGTGCCGTGCTGCGATAGGGCGTGAGCTTCTCGTCTTCACGCACGCGCTGCGACAGCGGCGATGCCGATCGCTCCATCATAGTTGCCGCTTGATGATGATGTGGTTGCTCTATCGCTGTGTGAGAAGACAATGGCGGTTGGAGCTGCTCACTAAGTGCGGTCTAAGTCACTAAGTACGCATTGATGCGACAATGGGACTTGTTGCCTTTCTCAGAGTCAGCGCCCGTGGCATCAGCGTTGATGACACGGGACGCACAGATTCATGAGGAGTCAATGTGAATAGCACACTGTGAATCATATGTATATTGAGAGATGCATGGAAGCTGGTGCATGGAAGCATGGAAGCTGCTGCTGTTGATCGAGAATGCGCCATAACGCTACGTGAGGTCGATGACTTGTGCGGCGGTATTCTCGGGCGTGTGCTTCGTATCGATCTCCACGAGTTTCTTGTCCATTTTGCCCATTGCAGCGAATAGGCAGGTCGTACATCCACATGCGAGATGCGCCCTGAGTATAACGGTGCTTGTCGCGTTCCCCTTCGGCTCCTCGTAGTCACAAATGCGGATCGGGCGCGGCTGCTTCACTGGTTCATTGGGAGGCGACTGTGGTTTAGATTTCGATGATCTCTTTCCATCTCTTGTGTCGTCATGAATACGACTGCTTGAGTCGCGTCTTGGATCGCCTGCATCGCTTGCGCCGCGCTTGGCTCTCGAGTAGGAATGGTCTCGATCTCGGGACGCCGAGCGCTCGCGCTTGCGACTCTCAGGCGTGTAGCTGACTCGATGAGGATCGAACATGATATCGCCGTGGGCGTTTGCATTCGCAAACGCGATACGGTGGCTACGCTCTCGAAATGGATTGGCATCGCGCTGGACCTCGTCCAGGTCATCTCCGTGTTCTCGCCACAGCCACTCGCGGAATCGCTGTTCGTACATCTCCAGTGTCTCGCCCTTTGCCAAAGGCACGAAGATCGGCATCACTGGCGTGCCGAACATCCTCAGTTTGTCCTCGATCGTAAGCCCCGCGAACTTCCGCGCGCGAAAGTCCTGTCGGTACTGATCGAGGTCGACGCAGCGAATGGCGTTGAGTCGCTCCCGGCGCGTCATTTGGTCAGACGACGCTCGCGACGATGGTCGCGACTCCATGGCGTCGTCAGGAGACGTTGGACGGCCGGGCTGCTTCCACGAACTGAAGCGTTTGCGAGGCTTCTCAGCGCCACCATGGCCCGCACCATCTCGAACCATCGTTTCGCAGCTCTTCGCCATGTAGTCACACTTTCCTAAGTACGCATGCTGTGTTTACTGGTGGTTGAGTAAGTTCGCTTTGGCCAATTTTGGGGATTCAGACGATTGAGGAGCTGCGTGTTCCCACGCCAACGTCCACGTGCATCAACGACAACAAGAGACTTGATCAAGTAGTATGCACGTAGATACTACGTAGTAGAGCTCAAGTGATTCGCAGCAGACGATCTCCAGGGTGGTATGCAACTGAGGGAATGGCTGGTTTAGCGAAGTTGTCGTTGAACTATGTCGTATATTTCTTCATGTAAACAAGGGAAGACTGCACTTAGGCTTCCTTAGTGAAGGTGTTTAGAGGGCACCTACCTGCTTGAGCAGAGGCTCGAGCTTGCCGGCCTTGTGGAGGGCCTGGATGTCCGAGTTGCCGCCGACCGACTTGCCGTCAATGAACGTGTTTGGGACCGTGCGCTGGCCTGAATAACACAACAAGCACAATATATCAGCATCTCTACGAGGTAGACACACATAATCTAACCAAACATCAAACGCACCGGTGATCTGCTGGATGGCGTTCTGCTTGGCATCGCCGTCCGAGACGACGTCCAGCTCCACGAGCTCGTACTTGGCGCCGATCTCACGCAGGAGGTTCTTGGTAGCCGTGCAGTACGGGCAGTACGACTTGCTGTACACGACGACAGGCGAGGCGGCGACCTGTGCCTCAATGGATTCCTTGACGCTTGGCATCTTGATGTACTGGGGGTGTGGGGAAGATGGGATATTGGATTGTGTCTTTTTCTGACGGGGAGCTCCTGAAGCTGCAAAGCTTTTTATTGGATGCAAATGGAGACCAATAGACACACTTATTTGCTAAAAGTCAGCCAAAAGAGAGATTTGATTGGATGGAAATGCTGAGACAAAAGATTCGTCATCATCTTGGATGATGTCCAATGTTGACTCACCTTGCGAAGTGTCTTCAGCCATCAGAAGCGAGACCGCGAGCTCCCTCACGGATAAGGAGTCCATGCCACTGAGATAGAGTCTCTCACTTGGTGTGATCATCTGTGGCAATAATTAGGGAGAATGCTGTCTCCCTGGATACGCCTCATGCAGCAGCCTTGGCGGTACTGTACATGTGAAGCCGTGGATCAATCGATATGGATCCACTCCGCGTACACACACGATGTGTACGCGAAGTTGAACACGCAAGGAGTACAGGTTGACACGGACTCGTCAACTCCAAGTTGAAGCTGTGAATCGATGGGATTTTGCGCGTTATTGGATCTCGATTTCAACTACCAGTACCCAGAGATCACTACTTCCTGCTGGGTGTCGTAAAGATTAATCGCATTTTACAGAGCACCGGCCTGCTTGAGCAGTGACTCGAGCTCGCCCTTCTTGTGGAGCTTCTGGACCTTGGAGTTGCCACCGACCGACTTGCCACCGATGAACGTGTTTGGAACAGTGCCCTGGCCTGCAAAATCATCATCCAAATCGCTGTCAGTACTAGAACTCTACCACACTCTCTGTGTTTGCATCCAAGCGCTCGCTCAATACGTACCAGTGATGTCCTCCACGGCGTCCTGGAGAGCCTCGCCGTCGGCGACCACGTCCAGCTCGACGACGTCGTACTTGACGCCCAGCTCCGTCAGCAGGTTCTTCGTCTCCGTGCAGTACGGGCAGTACGTCTTGCTGTAGACGACGACAGGGGTCTTGGCCACCTGCTCCTCGACGATCTCCTGTGGGCTAGGCATCTTGTCTGATCGGTTGTGTGGTGTGGGGGCTTGAGGGTCAATTGGATTCTGACGAGGGAAAATTGTGCATTCCAGCATGTGGAGCCACGCGCCTTGGTGGACTTTCTCGCATGTCACACCAACCGTCCGACCCAAACTGCTCCCTGTCCGATCATCAAGAATCCCTTTTTATCCAATCATCTACATCTATTCCAATCAGCCAATCAGCCAATCATGTGCGTTTATGGCATTATTGATAGCCAATCAAAATACGATTTGACGCCTCTTCAAGCTCCACACCACCCCCGTCACCATCAAGGCGAATTATGGACGTGGGCCGATTGCCACGATGGAGCTGATGGACAAAGAAGGCTTCCCACTACGGCACCGTGGCGTCCACGTGCCTGATCATTTGCGACGACTGGAGCTGATCACCTCCGGTACGAGTCCGCGGTCCCGGGGTGGGTCGTTTCGGCCTCTACCACCTCCCCAGTCACGTCGTGATCTCATTCCGTCCAAACGCCGAGCCAACAATGCTGCAGCGGACGACCACTTGGCGTCGTTCTTCGGTAATCTGACCGTTTGGATCGACAAGAAGCTCCACGCTGCGTCGGCTCACGCTGGATATGACAAAATCCACTTGTACCTCGCGCTGTTGCGGTGTTTCGTCGACGAGATCACTCCTCACGAGAAGATCCAGCGACTCGTGGACGACATTGATGCGTATGTGGCATACTTGAGCTCTTCTGAACATGCTATCCTGGCAGCATCGCCTACCAGGAACCAGATAACTCAGCCAGCGTTGCCACAGACTGCTATCTCGCCTCGTCTAGTGGCGACGAAGGGCGTCCTGTCGCCACGGATCATCAAGGCCATGGCGAAAGATGCCGCAGAGGAAGCTGCACTATCGTCGCCCCGTATCACGAAGAATCGTCCCAAGAAGATCATCGAGCTCAGTGGCCATGAGGAATCGATCCTCCAAATTGCCTTGTTCTACGATGAAGTGGTGGACCAATTGAGTGGTAGACTGAAGAAAGGCAAAAGGCAACGTGAGGGCTCACTCACACAGCAATGGCTCCAGTTTGCATCGGAAGAGCACAAGCGAGTTCTCACAAAAATCAAGTCAAAAGTGACCAAGCAGACATTGTTTGGCGCAGCCGCTGCACTGCCGTCGACACCAGGAGCCCACAGCAGCCGAGTGGGCAGCGGCGGCGCGGGCCAATCCACCAACGCATCCAGGGCACAATCACTGGAGTTTGCAGCCTACTTTTCTCTATTGGCTCTGTGCTTTCAAGAAACCACTAGACGCATCAGCGTATTCTCTACTGAGATGGCTGCTTTCGTTTGGAGCGTTTTGTGCCAAGACACACTCCACCAAATCGAGCGGATGTTTGACGATGTGCTAGCCCTCCAGTCAAGCTCCTACGACGCGCTGCTGAAGCTTCGAGAGTCGCGACAAGAAGTGCAAAACGCCATTTCCCACTGTGAAAGTGAAATCCAGCGGCTTCAAGGCCAGAATATGCGATCGCTGGTCGTGTGGCAGCTTGAACGGCAGGAGATGACGCTACTGGAGAAAGAAGAGGCGTGGCATGGCCATTGCAAAGCACTGTTGTTGAAGAGTTTGCTCAATCTGGGCGATGAAGTCAATCAAGCAACGTGGCTCCAACTTCGAGCAACCGTACCCGACCAGCAGAGCGATCAAGAACCCAGCGAGCAGGCTCAATTGAATCTACAAAGCGCTCATACCGACTATCGACCGCTTCCAATGGGAGCTGCACTGCTCCACTTTCGACTCCGCTCACGGGTGGGTTACATGGCTCACCTGGTTATATTGTGCCGAAGTTTCCTTCATCTTCAAGAGAAGCGGAGTCTTCGTGAAGTCATGGAGTCTACATCGACAAACCCCAAGTGGTCCAGTCCACCGCCCTCTCCCTCCCAACAGAGCCAGCAGCAGTCAGCGTTCGACCCCTATGACTGGCAACCAGTAGCATCAGCCGCGTCGACACACTGGACTTCCTCAGCGCCGATGGAGCGCATCTCAATCGGGGAGCTTCTCACGTTGAAGGACATCAACCACGCTCTGCGGGCCATTGAAGAGCTCTATAGTAGCGTTGGTGCGTCGGGTGACCATTGCCACTCGCCTACGCTACCGTCAGCGTTTGTCGGTTGTGATGCAGGGACCCAGTTTCCTTCTGTCGGTGACGACCCCACGGCTGGATCGAACACTGCGTTCATCAGATCGCTCGCGTATTCTACAATGGCTGCCGCTGGTCCGAGTCCACCGCCTGTCGTCCGGGCAGGTTCGAATCGAGGGCGTCGCCGCCGCAACGCCGAGATCGCCTTAAAGCATCCTCCCATTGGAAGTGGACGTCGCCTGGGTAGTGCATCCACTGTGCACGACGAAACTGCAGCACCGTCCCAGCCACTCATACGGCTGACAAAGGCGTGGCTCAAGCTACCGAAGCACTGCAGAGAAGTCCTCGTCCTGCCGCTACTGGAAACCGACCCCTTTCCACGCGATAATCCTGCGTCAGTGATTGAGTCTCTCACCATAGACGAGATTTTGTCTCGAATCCAGTGGCTCTACGCTGGGGTCATGGAGGCGTCGTTTGCTCAGACCTCATCCAACTGGAGCTCGTCTGACTCACGCAGTTCGTCGTCTACGATTCCCCTTTCACGCCACTTGTGGAAGAGCTGGAACACGGAACACTTTGCCGATTTCATCCATGCAGCATTCGTGGAGAAGTACGACAACGATGTCACCGTCGGCGAGCGTGAGTTCGTCCGGTTTCTCGCCAGTATCCAGCTTTTGTACTCTGGATTGGGCGCCGCTCTGAACTCGACGACTGCAGGAGCGGGACCGTCGCAGGCAAATGACAAAATCTACTTCTTTGCACGCATGACCACACTTTTCAACATGGAGGCACGAGACAAGCTCACGAAAAACCGTCTTCCAGCTCAGCTTTTCCCCATATTCTTCTACTGCATGCACGTGCTGCAGCAAGTGGCAGTGACGAGGAAACACATCGACGAAGGCGGTCTAGTGATTGACGTCTGGACCTTGGCCGCCCCACCACCATCTTCACACCCGTCCACGCCAAGCTCAAACCCTGCTGGGCCACACAAAGGACGGAAGGTGCGAGTGACGACGCGCTCGTACACTTTTAGCAACCACACACACCACACGAGTAAGTTTGTGCTTCTCGAATCCGTCAAGACGTTGATTTTGTATCTACTCGAAGGAACATCGCCAGACGCGACAGCGGTCGTGGACGAACGCATCCACTTCCTCACAGAAAGAGCAATCCCTGCCAAGGTTTCGCTGTTGTCTCCTATCATCCCTGGTGCCTACGAGATCTTTTCGAGCCCTATGAGCTCTGCCACGACCATCGGGAACATGTCAGCACCTGTACCGAACGGAGAACTCACCGATGTGTTCATTCTTCCACTGGATTTCGCCGTCCAAGCGATCGTAAACGCGTGGCTGCAACAGCACAAGGCCTTACTGCATCGCCTCACGATCGCCATGCGTGCAGCAGTCATCGACGCATCCGGAGAGATTACATTCGAAGAGTTCACGCATGTGATGATGGTAGGACCGGCGTCATCGGCACCAAACGCGATCAGCTCCGGCCAGCTCACGCAAGTCTACGCGTCACTACTATCAGAAACACCGCACAAACGAGGCGTTCGTTGGCAGGAACTCATCGTCGCAGTCGCAGACGAGATCGACTTTCTGGGCATGGGCGATCGGCTTCTCAATGCCGATTTCCGAAGCATCCAGCGTGCTTTGATCCACACGATCCGTGCCAACGTGACTTCCGCGTGGGTGGCCAACCCTTCCTACCGCGCCGGCGACGCAGTGGCGCTCTACAAGGCTTGGACCCTCAACCACCAAGCGATGCGTGACAACTTTGCACTCACATTCCAAGCCGAGAACGCGCTCGAAGGCGTGTGGCTATGGCAGTCAGGCAATGCTTGTGTTGACCGCGTGGAGAAGCTTCTTCGCGACGGCAAACGCTCGACCAAGACTCCTCGCGGTCGCATCCGGCGCTCGTCCATCGTGGGAACTACCGGTGGTCCAGCACCAAGCTCTACAGCGAGCCGATATGACGACGTGACGGAGCTAGTCATGGCTCCTGAGGATCTGGACGTCGCGTGGCGGGCACTGTACTACTTGCAGCTCGACCACGCGCAGGCCCACCACATCGCTGACCACGTGCGTGTCAAGCAGCAGCAGCGGGCCCAGAAGAACGCGCTGCTGGCGTCGTCAGCCACGCAGAAGACCAGCGAAGTGCGTGGCGGCCAGCAAAGCACAGCCTAAGAGGATTATGACCCATGCTCTCATAAATTTACAGATGACTCACTGGCGTTTGTCACTTGGCTGCGTGGCTTGGAAGTTGAGCGTGGACGGCGCCATGCCATAGCACGGTGGCACGGGGATGTCCGGGAAGTGGCTCCGCAGCAGGATCTTGACCAGCGCGTTGTGGTGGATGCAGTGGTGCACAGCGAACGCCATCTCTCGGCTCAGTGTCGAGTCGAAGACGAACTCGTGGCCGTCACCAGACAGCATAAATGCCGCGCCAACGCGCCCGCTCCAGGCCTCGGCATCTACAGTACCAAACCCATCAGCTCACGCCGTCATTCCTTCATAATCGTCACAGTCAAACGTACCGATGGCGTCGAGGTTGCGGCGGATGGCGTGGATCTGGTCCATGGCGGCGTGGCGGTCCATCTCCACGAGCGTCGCGCGCGCGCGCAGATCGTACCGGATCATAGGCATCTCCTTGTCCTCAATGGGAGGCTGCTGGCTGAGCAGCCACGTCTCTAGAGGCTTCCGCAAGTGGTCGAGCGAGTGGCGTGTGTGCCCGCCGATGGACGCCTGGACGAGCTCGCTGTGGAACACGTACTGGGAGTCATCCACAGCCGAGAGCATGGCGAGCTGCTGGCCCAGCATGGCCGCCACACAGGCACGGACGCCCTGCACGCCGGGCGTCGGACGAGCGGGTGCGGACGAAGAGAGGAGGCGTCTCCATGTCGGCCGATGGCTCCATGTTGACGGGCGTGTCATTCCTCTCGTTGGTGGTTTGTACTGTACTGTATTACTGGAATCCGCTAACGCAAATAAACACCGACACTTGGTGAATCTTTCAAAAGAAAGAACAAAAACACGAAAAACACGCATACGAAAGAAGGGGAAGGGGAGGTGGTTGGTGCGCACGTGTCTTTGTGGCAAACTCCAACTTTTGGCGTCATCAGCCTCGGCGAACTTCGAAGAAGATGAGTGGAAATGGGAGGCTGCTGACAGTAGCCCACTCATTTTCACGGAGCTGTGGCTATGCTAACACAGTTTTGATTGTTGGACTCGACCTTGGAGGCTTCCACCGAGTTATCAAGCGTCACGTCACTCATTTTGTGGTGGCCAAAAGTTCCACAAAGTGCAAATGAGGGTACAGAGTAATTCCAAGTCAACCATCCCACATCTCGAGCGGTTCCTGAGGACAAAAACTATTTCTTCCCAGCTGTTTTGTTCCGTGAGTGGAATACGTGCGTATTCCAATACGGTACACTGTATTCCATCGCTCGCAACAAACCGTTGGGGAGATCTGACGATTGAACTGTTTGATTGGCCACTGGAAACGAAAACTGGAAGCAACTTCCTCTACGGTACTGTACCGTACGTACTACAACCACATGGTGCAGCGAGGAATCTCATGGTCTCCCTTCAAGCTCAGGAAGTGGAGGTTGCTATTTCTGCAGTGAAGCCTTACCATGCTGTTCCTCACGCTTGTCCGCATTTGGTGTCCAACACAGACACAAGTGCAGGCAGCTGGAAGCGGAAAATTGGCGCGTGATCTTGGGCTCCAAGTTGGAGGCCATCTTCAGGGCTGGTTACGCGTCCTTTATGATGCGTGAAATGTCTGCCATGTTGAACAGTGTAGACCTCTTCCAGAGAGACGGGTTAGACAGCTAGAGATGTACTGAATTAGTGAACTGGTAGGAAGTTTCCACACACCTCACGAATCGGATGACTTTTGCTCTGTGTGAGACCATGCAGCAAGGCACCTAGCCCTAACGGCATTCTCAGTTCTCGGACCCTCAATTATGTAAATCACATTTTCATGAAGGCGAGATGATCGCATGCCAGAGGACTTTCGATATTTTTAGAGCGAGATTCGCAAAACTCACGCAAAAAAAACCTGAATTACGTCAGTTCCCTCTCCCTCCTTCTTGTCTCGTTCTTGGGTACTGCACGACCCAAACTTGGCCATGGTGACCCACGAGGTTGCAATAGTTTTACTCACCCAGTTATAGCTTTGCGGGTGACGAGGTTTTATCTCACAGTTGTTGCCCATTCACTCCACTTTCTATGACGATCTCTTTGGTCTGGCCTGCCACCTGTCGAGGTTTTACAGCGTGTGTTCGGCCCGGAAAACAGAAACCGAAACAAACGAGGCGTTGACTCCCCTTCCCCCTTCTCGCCCACTTTGGCTCCCTCCCTCTCGCTCTCTCTCCCCTCCGCTCCAATTCGTTGCCTCCTCCAGTCGGGACTTGCGTTCTGGACGCCATTTCTGTGAGCCGCCGCCCACAGGAGAACAGTGCAGAAGTCCTCGCGAACGCCTGAGGACGAAGCTAGTCACATCCGGTCCGTCCACCCCTGCTGTCCTCGTCCTCACTACACAAGTCGGTAGGACCTCCACGACGAGCAGCTATAGCTACTCAGCATCCTACCTCCCAATCATGAACCGCCGCACAGCCACGGGCAGTGCGCCGCGCTACGGCGCCGACCAGAACTCGCTGCACCGCTGCGCCATCGCGCTGTGCTCGAACCCGGCGGTGGCCGAGGGCGTGTGCGAGATGCACCACTCGAGTAGCCGCGCGCCTAGCAACGTCGCGTCTGAGCGCCTCAGCCGTAACAATGGCTACATGGGGCCTCCTACAGGCGCCGGCTCATACATGTCGTCGTCACCGTCCTCCTCGGCCGGCTACGCGGACGACATGCCCGACCGTTACCGCGGCGCACCAAACATGGCGATGCAGCCGCCGTCGCGAGCCACCAAGAAGCAGAAGCCCAACCCAGCCGGTATGATGGCTGCTAATGCGGCGGTGATGCCACCGCCCCGCTCGATGGGCAAGCAGTACCCGGCACTGACCCAGGAGAGTCTCAACCAGATGACCAACCGCCTCAAGTACTCGAACGGGTCGTCCGGTATGTCGGCGTACGATGAGAACCCGTACCTGCAACGTAACGGACCAGTCCAGGGCAGCACGACAGGATCCATCCACTCGGACTCGGGGGAGTCGGGAGATGCCGAGACCAATCTACGACGAGAGCGGAACCGGATCGCCGCCCGCAAGAGCCGACAACGCAAACTCGACCGCATCTCGAACCTGGAGGAAGAGAAGATGCGGCTCGAGCAGCACCGTGACATGCTCGTGCAGGAGATCCGATCGTTGGAGAAGAAGGACTCGGGCATTGCCTCGAACGCCGTGATGACCATCACAGACAAGGAGTACGCGTCCTTGCAGAACGTTCGCGTGCAGATCATCAAGGCCGTGGAGGACGCGTACAACAGCGGCGACATCTTTTCAACCATGAAGTATTTCCGAGACGACTCGATCGTCAGCGGTCCGCAGAACTCGTCGGTCCACTTGCGAGGCAAGGACGCGCTCGTGTTGGACTACCTCTGCACGACGTACCTCTTCACCGACGTACAGCTCAACCACGTCAAGGTGGACAGTGGTGGTCCGCGCAGCCAGCACTTCCGTGTGCACTGGGTGTTCTCGGGTGTGGTGAAGAGTGCCGGTGTCAGCATGAACAAGGAGTTCCTGGAGCTGATTGAAAGCGTCAAGGGCAAGCGCGTCAAGATTGAGGGCGTCAGCAACTTCTCCTTCAGCGGCGACAAGATTGTATATGTACACCGGACGGCAGACCAAGCCAAGTTCTTGTCTGCCCTCGTGAACCTAAGTAAAGAATAGCCGCGCGACGACGCCATAAGCACGATGCGTCAGGACACATTTGATTTCCCGCAATATATGCCTTCGCTTCTGATTGTACGCCAGGCATCTTGCTCGTGCATTCTATCCGTTCACGACCAGCACATCAGAACGGTCTCATAATTGCAGCGGAGTCCACTAGAGCTCCTCCTTCTCGACGACCACGGTTTCCTTAGCGGGGGCTTCGCTGTCGCACACAACCTTCTCAGCTGCTGGAAGAGCGTACATCGATCGAAGGTAGTTGAAGATCTCCTCGCAGTTCTCCTCCTGTGGTACAAAAGTCAATACACATGAGTGAGCATCGTCCGCATCATCACAGGGATTGACGACGTCACTTCGGGGGGACTCACGCCATAGGACTGGCACGCGTTGAGCGCGAATGGCTCGACGTGCTGGACGAAGTGGCGAGTGCGGACTGGTGGACATAACGCGATCGAACAGTGAGTATGAGAAGAGAAGATGCCAAAAAGCCACAGTAAAGCACGTACTTGGTCCAGGGAACTCCTGGTAGAAGCGGTCGCTTAGCAGACCCATGCGGTGGAAGTAGACCAGCTTCTGGTACCTATGGTAGATGCGTCGGTCAGGCATGCTCGCGATCTTCATTGACTATGAACAGGAGTCTCGTACCAGTGGTGGAGACGCTGCCACTCGTGGTCGAGCTTCTTGTCCCAGAGGCGGTCCCCGATCTTCTTGCACACGATCTGCTGTGTCGAGAGCGGCGTGTAGTGGGCAAAGTCCTCAACCGATCTATCATATCGTAGAGGGAGATAGTGAATTAGCAAAGTGAAGCCATCGAGACCGTCTCGTTTGAAAGCGAAGCCATGTCGTACCGCAAGGCATCCGTCATCTGCGGCATCGAGTACTCGGCGTACAGCGTGTTGAACAGCGTGGCCTCGGTCGTGAGCTCCGTGAGCAGCACCATGCGGTAGTAATACACGAGCGTGGCGAAGAGCATCGTTGCCGATACGGCGAGCGACGCGTGCGACGCGTTGACGTTGCCCATGGTATCAGCAGTGGCTTCACAATCGATGGAGGCTTGGAGACCAGCGCGTCGGACGCAACTCCACGTCACCAAAACGAATACCTGATAATTGGTACCGTATCAACTAATGAAGTTTGATGTGGTACACACCAGAGTGATCCGTGTTGGTGGGTCAGACTTGCATCGCGAGATTGAAAACAGTGCGTTGCATTGCACTGCACTGTGAATTGTGTGGTGCTTCAGGCACCACACAGCACTGCTTGTGGTGGTGGAAAGCGGGACGTCTTTGTCCCAAAGTTGCTTCAGATTTTTGGATCACTCACTGAAAAATAGTTTGCACTCATCAACATCATGACGTGCGGGGCCACAAAGTTGCTTCAACTCATCGTTTCCACGATGAGTTGCGGTTCAAGTGTTTGCACAAACCCTGGAACACAAACCTTGGAATTGAGATACTGGAGTCCGGTTCCTTCCCGTGAGGAGGGGAGGTTTCACCATTACCGGTACGGTGAAAGGGTGTTGCGTGCCTGTCCGAATGACAACCTCGGCGTGGTCACCCAGCTTCACTGCAGTTAGTGTGCTGTAGACGCCTTTGCCAATCGAATCGGCCTGACCTGGGTTGTGCATGTCACTTGGAGGCTGATCAAAAACGAGATTTCTCCCCGGTTAATCCACTGGTTTCTCTCTTAGACCCTAATACTTCATTTACGTTGGTCATTAGTGTTTTATGACCTGATTGAACGATATTTTGCCACCTGTCACAGAAAACAATCCGCAAACGCGCCACCACCCGTTTTTCCCCGACTCTTTTGCATTTTTTCAAGGCCACTTTGGGTCATTTGGGTTGGACGACCCGATCTTTCAGTTAGGTTGGAGATTCGAGCGGCGGGATTTCCAATGCACTCGAGAATCACAAGCGGATCCTGTCGTGTTTCCACCGCTTCTCTTTGACTGGCGTACGCCAGCGCTGCCCACCCAGCACACCCACTTTCTCAGATGACGTCGCAGTTTTTTTTCTGACCAGCCCATTTGCGGACGACTCACGGGCCGTGAGTCACGGCGTGTCTTGAACCTGCGCTCTCAACTGACGTCCCAGGCAAATCTTCGACAGTCTCGTCTCGTCGACGGTTGGTCGCATGGCTGTAGGTTTCCCTCAATCAACGGCTCGTTCCCACCCACCATCACCAAGAAAATATCTTGATTGGTTGATTCCATTGATTCATCCTGTTCATTGGCCAGAAACATCTCCCAAGTTCTCATTAGGGCTAGGTCTCAAACTCAAGTGGGGTGTTTCGGTTTGCATTCACGCCCGCCTCGCGAGGTTCAAGCTCGTAATTTACGAAACCTCCCACCGTAACTTACGCCGAAATGCAACAGGGTACCAAACGTAAGCTAACCAATCGCCGCCCTCCGTCGACGGCCCACAACTGCAAGGCACCACCGCGTCCGACGACGCGAAGAAGCCCCGCCGCCGCATCTTCAAGCCGCGCTACCTGCAAGCCGACGCATCCCCATCGTCCACAAGCTCAATATCGACACGCCCCACGCTCTGCGAGAGCCATTGACCCCTTGATCGCCCTCGAGACCGCTCTGTAGCCGTCGGTAGACTTGCTTGCATCTCGCTATTTCCTGCATACACACACGCATCTGTCCGTGTGTCTGTACGGTCGATGCCAGTGGACGAACCCAAGCCGCTGCGCACGTCCGCGTCCACACCCCAGCTCTCAGCGCTGCAGAAGCGCTCGTCGTCGAGCGGCTCCCTCGCCGCGTTCTCGCCGACCCCAGGCAACGAGTTCGACCACCTCACGCACGTGTCCTCCACGTCCATCTCGTCGCCCAGCGGAGCCACAGCGCCGACGCTGTCGCTGTCTTCGTCCTTTGAGAAGAAGCCGTCCCCCGAGGAGTTCCTCAAGGCCAGCCAGCTCGCGGCGCTTGGTGGTCGCAAGAACAGCACGGACGACCTAGCGCTCACAGAGGCCTCAGTGTCGCCTCCCGTGAACACCGTCCCGGACGCACGTCTGCAGTACCGCAAGTGGCGTACTGGCCTCCCGCCCACGGGCTCGTCCCCGCCTCCAGAAGGCGCCACGCTCACCATGAGTGAAGTGTACGTTGGTCGCTGCTGCTGCGCTTTGCCAATACATGCTCTACTCGCGATTCAAAGCTGTCCATACTGATCTTGTATCGTTGTTGCCATGTTGAATAGCCAAATGCCCGATGCGCTGAGCCGCTCGCCGTACGAACAGCCAGGATACCTGTGCTCGCCAGACCAGCAGTCCAGCTTCCTGCGTACCCCGGACCAAGTGCCGTCGGCGTTCCTGCGCTCTCCAGAGCAACTGCCGCGTATTGCTGAGAAGGTCGAGAACGTGCCACTGTTCGCGAACTCGCTTGACCCCGATGCCCAGGCGCGCTCGCTCTCAGCACAGCTCGCGACTCAGGAGGCCGCCACTGGCAGCTCGCCGATGCTGCGTCCCCAGGGCGGATCGTTTGGCAAGTCGCGCACGCCCGAGTCGTCCAACTTCATGAAGAAGGCGAGAAGCTACCAGGCGTTGGAAGACCTGGAGAAGACAGGCTACTTCCCAGCGGCGCCCAAGCCGTCGGCGCTTGGCGTGCAGCGTGGACTGAAGGACTCGGTCGTGAACGATATGTGCCGAGCTGTCGTCAAGCACATGGTCGGAGACGTGTACGTGTCGTCTTCCGGCCACAACGGCACGAAGAAGGTGCTGAATCACCTGTACGAACCCGTGCTCCAGTCGGTGCAGATCCACTTCCGTCGATTGCCGGCGCGTTACGCGCTGTCCGTGAACCCTGACGACGTGCCCATGCACATGCGATTGCTCGCCAAGCACCAGCGGAATCCAGACGAGATCAACATCAATGTGCAGCTGAAGAAAGATGATGATGGAGAGTACGTAGCAGCTTGGCTGTTCGAGTGTGGTCCTGCGTCCATGGAAGCCAAATGCTGACACATTGATCTTTGCGTGACCGCTTGTAGGATTGTAGCAAACGTGTGCGAAGTCGTGGTGGTGTCCACGGATCGCGACAGCCTTCTCGATGCGATCACTCGGTGCGTGTCAGCGTGTGTATTCGCACGGAGTTGAGTACTGATGCGGTGACTGTCTTGATGTCCAGAGCACTGACCTCCATGAAGGGTAGCATCCTGGATGCCGATGTCATGACGACTCACGATGGCGTCACTCTCGATCGGTACGTTTTATTGGCCACTATGATTCAGTTGTGATGATACTGATGGTCGACTTTGTCTGCGTAGCTTCGTTGTGAAGGGATCATTCATGTCGGACGAGCGTCAAGTGGAAATGAAGCGAAGAATAGAAGAAAACCTTGCACGTCTGGATGGCGACGACGTTGCCACCACTGAAAAGAAGGCGGAAACTGTCAAGAGTGTGGAGGAAGGTACCGACACGGAGTCGGACAGCAATCTGGCGGAGAAGATGGCTGTCATGGAGATGGTCGACAAGAACGACATCAAGGACGAGTGGCGGCTGAATATGAAAGAAATCAAGCTCGAATCGACAATTGGGAGTGGCCGTTCCGGTAACACATACAGCGCTCTGTGGCGAGGTACGCGCGTAGCGGCGAAGATCGTCGACTCGTCGGCGCAGAACGCAGCGATGAGTGAAGATCTGCTGAACGAGTTCCACCGCGAAGTCGCAGTCGTGAGCAAGCTGCGCCACCCAAACATCGTCCTGTTCTTGGGCGCTGCGATTGCCCCGCCGAAGTACTGCCTTGGTAAGTGTTGTGAGGGTGTCCTCTGCCTGCTGTTACCTATTCTTATGCGCTTATCTTTTGCCGTAGTCTTCGAGTTCATGCAGAATGGCTCGCTCACTGACGTCATCCGATCCAAGAAGGCGCCACTTGACTTCTTCCGTGTCGCCACGGAGATCGCCATGGTACGTCGGAGCTCACCGACTTCGTTGATTCGCATCGCTCACGTTACCCATTCGCATTGTTGTTGTTACAGGGTATGAACTACCTGCACTTGTGCTCGATCATGCATCGCGATCTCAAGTCTGGCAACATCCTCATCGATGCTCACGGCACGGTCAAGATCTCGGACTTTGGTCTGAGCTGCGTGCTCGACCTCACTGGATCCCATGATCTGACAGCAGAAACGGGCACCTACAGATGGATGGCGCCAGAGGTCATTCGCCATGAGCCGTACTCGACGAAGGCAGACGTGTACAGCTTCGGAGTTGTGCTGTGGGAGATGATCACAAAGGACCAGCCCTTCCGTGGCCTGACGCCAATCCAAGGTACGATGGATCGGACTTGATGGCGCGTTTGCGAGTGTATGTTCCTGACAAATGCTGTGTGAATAGCTGCTTTCGCCGTGGCTCGTCAGCAAATGCGTCCAGCACTTCCTCGCCACACCCCTCAGAAGATCGGAGAGCTTGTGGAGCACTGCTGGCACCAAGACCCGAACCGTCGCCCAGACTTCGCGGCGATTCTCGAGGCACTGCCTCTTGTGAAGCTGTCGCTGAAGAAGCGCGACTTCAAGAATCTCGGATTTGCGCTTCCGTGAGTAGATGAAGTTGCGAGTCTCCCATTAGAAAGAACAACCACCGATAGTATCGACGATCCTCGCTGCCACGAACCGCAGTGGAGATACCGGCTTCTGGATCCAGTCGTAGCCCGCTCCACGGCGAAGTACACTACAGCTCTACCCCGTTAACTGCAAAAACAGAGTCTGACATTCCCCATCTATGCTCAAGCTCCAGGTATTTCCGTCTTGAGACGGGGGTGGGCGTGCTTGAAGTGGTTTCTGGACGAGTTCGAATGCTAACCGTTTTCGATTTGTACTAATAGGCAAGCTTCACCATCGACGCTCATCCATCTTCCGCGTCGAAGCAGAGACATACTGTAGCTGCACGTCGGGGATGAGGGCGTCGTTCGACGAGAGCATCATGGAGACAATGACCACGCTTGGACCTACAACTGTACCCCCGGAGGCCAACTCACGACGAGCAAAGGCGCCAAAGCCTCGACCAGTCGCGTGGTTGGAGAACGGAAGTGAGTCGCGTGCCGGTGATCGAGAAGGAGGAGCCAGTGCAGCTGGAGTGGGAGAAGATCCTCGCGGTGGCAAGAAGCGTGTCGTCGCGAAGCCAATCCACAAGCTCGCCCTCCTGGTCATCGTACTGCAAGCTGTGTGGGCCTGGGCCATCCCACTCAAGAATATCGGCACCGTCGTGTTCCCGTCGACGAGACCTGACTCGTCGAGGGTTCAGTCGCTTCCCTACATGGATGAGAAGGTGGCTGTTGGGGTGAATTTTTCCATCCAGTCGTCAGCAGTAGTGCCAGGAACCGAGATCGTGCCACTCCTGCAGGAAGTTCTCGACATCATACTGGGAGATGATGTCGTGCGTGAACAGCTCGTCAAGGTCGGTACTTTCGACGTTGAAGCCATCCACAAACTGCTCTTGTTGGACGAGTTTGGAGCCATTTCCAAGTACTACTCGCTCGTTTTCCAGAGCACTGAGTTTCCCGGTGGCACCTTCACAACCCGTGCATTTGGCAATGAGAACGACCCCGCCAGAGTCATGGTTGTGCTCGAAGACTCGACAGACTCGACTCGCGTGATGAGCTACGAGGTTGGATGCTCTCCTGAAAACGCCTTCCTGAAGGTGACACGTTGCACTCGAGACGCGGATGGATACCCATGCGACGATGACTCGAACGTCCCGCATTCGTACACGGATATCAAGCTCCAAGCACTCTCCAAGAACACTGGACTCGAGAACAACGTCGCGCTCCTCTTCGTCGTCGACTACTTCCACCAAGCCATGTCGATGCTCTTCGCTGCGAAAGACTGGAAAAGTGCACTCGAAGACCTCAACTACAACCAAACAGTGAAGGTTGCGGTGGAAGCCGGCACTGCCAGTGCGTACGTGAACAACACGCCATACCTGATGGATCGCGACGCCTTCCTCGTGGGTCTGCAGGCCGCCGCGATGGAAAACTTCCAAGTGGACTCATGCATCACTGCCGAGCTCGTGGTGGGCCAATTTTACATTCGAACGTTCGTACTTCAACTGATCCAAGATGCCCTCGTCAAGTACGAAGTATTCGGCGGGGAATCAGTGAGCATCATAGTGCCGTCAACGATGGAGCCTGTGCTCCAACCGATCTGGAGCTACAATATCTCGCTGACTTCAGGAGCCAAGGCCGTGCCGATTCGAGCAGCTCACTCGTACTTCTACAACCGCAAAGTCGCCACAGTGAGGACGGCAGCTGCTCAGTTCAAATTCGACCGCAAGGAAACCAACGCTGCCCAAGTCTCGGGTTCTTCCATGCGGCTGCTGCAGTCGATGGTCTACTATGTGGACTTTGTCAGCATCTTCGACAGCAGTCTCAGCACTGACAAGTCATGGGATATCCAGACCTACAAGCTTCTCGGTTGGGTCGGGTCCGACATCACCACATTCCGAGACTCGTTCACCGCAAACAGCCTCGTGGCGTACAATCTCGCCGAGTTGCCGAAGGCATCGTCCCCTTCTAATACCTGGTGGGACCAGGAGGCACAGTACGCGGAGTACTTCAAGACGCTCGAGGCGGACGCGTCGACGGCGCCCTTCCGAGTGTTTGACGCTCATCTGACCATCAAGTCCGTCACGCGATCGGTACCCCTGGATGACGAACCAGCAACGCGATGCCACCGAGCTTTGTACAAGGTCATTGGCAAGGTCGCGTTTCTTGCGCTGCTGGAGATATCCAAGCCGGCAAGCTACCTGATGTATATGGGCGAGTACGCTTCTGGCGACAAGAACTTTCTGATCACTCAAGCTTCAATTGAAGAGCTGGTTGCGGAGACTTTCTCCGGTGAGCGACTGTCGTTCCCGTATCGAAACGGTGCCTACACTCGCAAGGATGATGGCAGTGCATGGGTCTCGGTGCCTCTTCTCGACGCCATGATCCGATATTACGGCAAGGACGCAACCGCGACCGCGATACTTCTTGAAATGGACACGTCGCTGAAGCTTCTTCTAAAAGGAAGCAATGGTAACATCAACTTCCCCGACGCAGCGTCCTGCAGAGTGAGTGGGGCCGCAGGCACAGCCAGCGAGGTGAAGGGTGTGGATTCGCTTGATGAGGTGTACGACAAAATCCTTCCTGGACTACAGGCCGGATTGCTCGACCTCCTCGATCTCATTCCGTCCATCGCTACTGCCTTCCAAGGAGCAATGACGGCCAGAAACGTACCCTGGGTGGCCTTGGGTCGTGACCAGATTGTGGGCTCGGCAGTCATCACAACCACGACTGAAGGCCGAGGCCCACCAACCACCGACTGGCAGCCCACGGCGTTCACTGCAGGCATGTACAAGTTTTGGCCATCGAAAACACCCACAGAGGACGCCGTCAACAAGCTGCGAGCGTCGTCTGTGTGCTACAAGATGCTCGACTCGCGGTTCTGGAACGTGACGACACGATGCTTCGCTGAGCCGTCGAATGTCGGCATCCTGCGGTCGCAGTTCCGAAGTGAGACCATGCGCAAGTTTTTCCAGATCCTGTGGTCGATGGCGATCATGCTCAACACCATGGCGTTTGTGGTCGTGCTCAAGTACATACGCAAACTATACAAGGCCTGGATGGTTACCCAGTTCGAATGCCTGGATGTCGAAGTCGCTTTGCAGCTCAACTTACAGGGCATGGGCGTGCTCAACATCTCGCAGACCATGCTGCTGCTCGTCGCGTCTCTCCCAGCGCTCGTTTCAATGCATGTGCCAGCTGACGATATCTTCATGCCGTTCTTCGAGTCGGAGAAGTTCCCCAAAGTCCTCACAGACGTTTTCGTGACGCTGTCCATGAGCTGGTTCGTGAAACTCGGGTTTGACTTGTGCAACATCGGCATCAACCCGAAGCGACCTGTCGACTGGTACCATCTCCTCCGCTTGCGCTGGCTCATGCTGCTGATCGTCTTCATTCTGCGTGTGATCACGCCGGAGAAAATCCACAAAGACTCGTATCTCCTGACCAAGTTCGTGCTCACGTGTATCATCTCATTGTTCCTCGGCGTGAGCTGCACGGTCGTCATCTTCTTGCCAGAACGCGGTAGTAAAGTAATCGACGCCGACCCGAAGAACGGCCACGACGCAGTCATCGCATCGCTAGTCAAGCAGAACATGCCGCTCACCCGCTATGGCGTGCTGGGCCGCACGTCCAAGGGCTGGAGCAAGACCGGACTCATCGTGGAAGGCTGGCGGCTGGGCCGCACGGCCGACGGTGATGAAGTGCTGCGGAAAGACGGCGGCGAGATCCTTCTCCCCAAGATCACAGACGACGGAGGCTCCTCCGATCTCAACGAGGACGATGAGAAGGACGTCGTACCTCTCGGCGCCGACAGCAATGCTATCCAAACCGCGGCATCCACAGAAGTCACTCTGTGACGTGGCACGAAATGGCTACATTTGTCAGATACCGGTACAAATACCGGTTATTCTAACAGATGAACAGTGGTTTCATAGCGGTTCGTATCCGATAGTTCGTTTTTTCTCTTGATTCCTCGCGCCTTCCAGCTGCCTTTCCGACTTGACGAAGAGATGGAGCTGTTCGTTCAGACGGCGTCCTCTGTCGTGCGCCAGAGGGGGGAGATGGGCCAATGGGGAGCGCTCGCCTCTGCCTCTGTGTGTGTGTGTGACTGTGTTGCACTTTGTCGTCGCCCCGCACAGCCGCCGCCCTCTGTGTGCACTTGTACATTCATCATACTCACGAGTCGCCTCTGTCTGTGTGGGTGGCCGCCTTTCTCTCTGTGTCGAAGCCCGACGGCGTGAAGAGCTACGTACATACACGACCATAAAGCCTCGAAGCCTCCAAGCGTCGCCGACATCTCCAGAAGCACAGTGATCGCCATGGGCTGCGCCAAGTGCTGCGTGTGCTCACTGGTGACGCGGATTATCCTGCTCGTCGTGCTCGTGGCGCTCGTGCCGAGTGGCTACTTGACGTACCAGTACTACCTCAAGCCGTGGGGCGAAGACCGACTCGCAGACTACGCGAATGCAGCCATCGCGGCGGCCGGCAGCGCGTCCGTGCCGAATCTGAGCGGCAATCTCGTTGACGGCGTCGCGTGTGTCAAGTGTCCGGGCCTGAACAACGTGTACCCGGTGACGTCGACGTCGCACCCGACGTACGGCGGCTTCCAGAAGACGCTGATCAACAACGGAGGATGGTTCACGTCCATGCTCATGACTGTGGGCGTGGCGGTCGGAGGCGGCGGCTCACTACTAGTCGCGCTGCTCAACGCCATGCAGGGCGTCGCGTCGACGACGTCGCTCAAGCCGGCATCGTCGACGGCGCAGAACGGATGCGGCATCTTCGAGATGGTGTTTATGATCAGCCAGGCCCAGTTCGTGACGATGCTCGGCTCGCTGCAGCTTAAGGGCGCGCCACTGTTCTTCTACGAGTTTGTGAAGAAGCTGGCGTGGACCAACTTGCAGATCTTCCCGTCGGAGGCCGAGTTCGACCCCTCGGTCTCGACTGGTTCGTCGAGACGGCTCGCAGCTTTCAACACGGCGGAGGCGGCAAACGCCACGGGTGTCGAGCGCTACGCACTGCTGGTCGGCGCCAAGCCGCAGCATCTCTTCTACTACACGTGCGTCGCACTGGCTGTGGCGCTGGGCGCTGTGCTAGTCGCCTACCTCGTGCTTCGCCTGGCGATCGGTGCCTCCAAACGCACGGTCGCAGCGACGCTGGACCACCGCGTGATCTGGGTGTACCTGCAGATGCTGCTGCTGGTCCAGTATGTGGTCGCCATGACGGCCTGCTTCCAGATCTACTACACGGCAACGGCCGCGAACCAGTCGACGGGAGACTTCATGCTGGCAATCGTGATTCTCGCGGCTGTTTGTGTCGGTCTGCTCGTGTTTGGTGTCATTAAGGTGGCTCGCCACCGGGACGAAATCATCACCCACGGAACGGCTGACCACGACGACTCCAAGCCGTTCCACCTGCGTTACTCGGTGTTTTACCAGGACTTCACGGTCGAAAACGTGTACTTCTTCGTCGCCAAGATGGTACTCGACATGGCCTCCGGCGCCATCATTGGCACAGTCCAGGACGCGTCGCTGCAGATCGCGGTGCTTGTGACTCTCAACGCCGCGTTCCTCGTCGTGCTGATCTGGCGTCAACCGTTCCTTGTGCCGCTGTTCTACTACATCGCGGTCATTGCTGGGTATCTGCGGATCGTGCTGCTGCTGCTCACTCTGATCCAGACCCAAGCGAACCTGTTCCCTCAGGATGTTCGCGACTACGTCGCCGTGCTCATCATCGCGATCAACGCCGTGCTGCTCATGTGTGTTCTCATCCGCCAGTTCTACGTACTGAGCGTCGCGATTTTCCGATGGGCATCGCGTGCCAAGAACCCACCGGCTGATGAAGAGATGGGCATTCCTCTTCAAGACATGACGACGACTCGTTCCAATGGCACGGCCAAGTCTGCCAAGACGGCGGCGACTGACGCGGCCACTGAGAAGCCAGTGGGCTCGTCGTCTAGCCGCACGTCCACCAAGACGAACTCGATGAGACGGTCACGCGATGCGACAGCAGCACCCTCGCCGATCCCGGACGACACGCTCTTTGCCTCGCAGCCGTACTACCAGATGAGGGACAACAAGAAAGAACGCCTCTCCCTCCCTGGCACGTCATCAGCAAAAGCCAAGTCCACAAGCTCTTCGACCAAGGGCGGCGGGCGACGTAGCCTGTACTCGAACCGCACGCGCAAGCGCAAGGAGTACAAGCCGGCGACGGACGACGAGTTACCGGACTGGGCGCGAGTATAACATACTACAGTGCCTCTCCGAGCGGGAGGTCCTCTTCCATTGACTGCATATTCACACTAGCGCATACAATAGCAACAACGCGAGTACAAGTCGCTTCTCCACTGGGTAGAGAAGACGACGAGATCCTCCAAGCAATTAGAGATCCGTTGCCATCATGCGAAGTGGCTACATTCCGCTGTACTGCATGCGTACTTAGCGGGAAATTCGCACCTAAGCGAGTGACATATCAGGTGGATTCGCCACTCAAAAACCAGAACAGACCTCAAGGTCTCACTTCGCCATTCGCGCCTTCCTCCGCCCCCTCCTCTTCTTCTCGAGCAACTCCTTCAATCGCTATGGGCAAGTGGTGCGCGTTGGCTGCGAGTACACTCGCGACCACCTTTCTCAGCGCAAGCGCCGAGCTCTCGCTGAGTCTGTCGTTTTCGGGCGTCGCGAAGAGTGCCGCGACAGGCGACTTCGCCCCGAACGAGTGCGGCTACGAGGAGTTCTCGACTCAGTTCGTGTCGGCCGCTGAGAGCCGCTTCGCGTACGTGAGCCCGTCGTTCTGGGGCAGCGACAATGTGTGTGGACGCTGTGCAAACGTCTCGCTGTCGCCACAAGAGGACGGTGCCGCGTTTTCGACGCCCAACTCGACAGTGACGG
This sequence comes from Pythium sukuiense, assembly GCA_023334995.1. NCBI lineage: Eukaryota > Oomycota > Peronosporomycetes > Pythiales > Pythiaceae > Pythium > Pythium sukuiense. The sequence goes on from JAADVL010000025.1 coordinate 97,708, forward strand.
TCATGCTGATTTCGAGCTTCGACGACGAGTGCGGCTCCAGCGACGCCAGTGGTGAGGACGACTGCCAATACGATCTGCAGTTGTCCGAGCAAGCATACCGTGACATGCTGAACCAAGGCACGGGCAGCCGCTTCGCCGTGGACTGGACGCTGGTCGAGTGTCCGTCCGACTTCGTGGACGGCGGCATCGAGTTCGTGTTCGACGACGCGACCACGCCGCAGCTTCTCACCGTGCAGCCACGCAACTTCCACGGCCAGATCGACTCTTTGGAGGTGCAGTTTGAGGACGGCACGAGCTTCCCGTTTGGAGTGGCGGGTGAAAACACCTTCGGCTCGTTCCGCAGTGTCATCGTTGCCGACGGCAAGCACAATTTCTCTCAGCCGTTCACGCTCGTGGCCTCGCAGGCTCACTCACTCACAGCCATCGAACTCAACATCACGGAGCAGCCTGTGCCTAACCAAGTGCTCGTCACCGACGAACAGTTCTAAACTGAAACTCGTTTTTCATTGCAGCTGAGACTTTGAAAAGCGCTAATGTTCGATTTTTCGATTTTTACATTCTGCTAAAACCGGCCCTGGGGGTATGAAACGGATGCAGTTACGGTGGCCGTGGCCGTGGCTGGGCTGGGATCTGTCTGTCTGTATGTACCTGATCGATGGGACGCGTCGTGACTCGCGCCATCGCGATCGCCAGGCGGAAGCGGCGGCTAAAGGCGTCCGTCGAGCAGCAACCACATCGTCGAGCGGCGCTCAACCGCCATCGCCAACGCTCTCAACCAGCCTTCGCATCCAGCTTCCGATACAAATTCATTGACCGAGTAGTGTAGCCATCCATCCTTCCACTCTTCCATCATGAGCGACGACGGCGACAACGACGCACGCCTGGAGCTGTTCAAGGAGTTCGTGGAGCGGTATGAGATCGATCTGGAAGACCCCGTGGATACCGTCGGCGAGATGGAGGAGCTAGAAGAGCTGGACCTGTCGGATAAAGGACTCACAGAGCTGCCAGCGGACTTGGGAAGCGTGCTACCGGTCAATTTGAAGACTCTCGCGCTGGAAAAGAACTCGCTCACGTCGCTCCCTGAATCGATTGGGGAGTTCCACCAGATCACAGAGCTGTACGTGCGTGAAAATGAGCTCACAGGGCTGCCCGGCGGCATCAGTGGACTCGAAGAACTCGAGAGTCTGTACCTCGAAGACAACAAGATCACGGAGGCCGGGATCCCTGACAGCATAGCCGAGCTGAGCAACAGCCTCGTCGGGCTGTGTCTGCATCGGAACCTGTTCACGGTAAGTACTAATCCATTCTCCGGTGCTGTCACAATGGCATTGATGGTCTCACAAGCGTTTGCCTGTGATTCTTAGACGCTTCCGGTCAGTATCTGCTCGCTGGTCAAGCTTGAAGAGCTGTATCTGAACGACAACGCACTAGAATGGCTCCCAGAGGAACTCGGCCAGCTCGTGAACCTGAAAGAGCTCGACATCCTCGGGAACAAGCTCCAGACGCTGCCCAGTTCGTTTAAGAACCTGACGAAACTCGAGATTCTCCACGCCGAAAACAATCAGCTCGTGAAACTGCCCAAGGGACTGGGCGGGCTCGTGTCTCTGAAGAAGGCGTACCTGCAAAACAATCAGCTCACGAAGCTGCACTCGTCGCTGGGGCGCTGTACGAAGCTCGAGGTACTCAACGCCGAAGACAACGCTCTGACAAAAGTCGCCAAGCGCATTGGAGAGCTACCCAAGCTCAAGCACCTGCTACTCGCCAATAACCGGATCACAGAGCTACCGTTCAATCCGCTGGAGAAGGCGCCAGGCCTTCGACGACTCACACTCACGGGCAACGCGCTGTCCGCTGAGACCATGGCACTGGAACAAAAAGTCACGCTGAACCAAGTGAACGAAGACGACGAGGAGGGCGATAGCTGAGAGTGAACGGACAGGGTGGGCTTCGGTGTGTGCTCTTACAGAGGACAATGGAACGCGGTACTTGACGCAAAAGAGTCAAATACATATTGTATACTTCCACGGGCGCTTGCTTTGGCCACTAGCGGAGACTGACTGGTGATACTTACTACAGGAGTAGCGGGCCGATACTTTGGTTTCGTTAACTAGGAGAAAAACGCATGCGTATCTAGATCGGTCTTTATGGGCGACGGCAGTGGCAGCGGCGACGGTGCTGGGAACCCTTGAGTAGTAGTGCCAGTCGGCGTGAATCCCATGGAGCTGCTGCTTGTCGTCGTTGAGACCCCGGAGCTACTCGCCTGGAAGCCAGAGTTTCTGGCACGTGCCTGGGCGGTCGCAGTGAGTCGAGACGCACGTGCGTTATTTGCTACGCCTTGGCGCTGTGCGTTTCGTGACTCTGTCGACGATAGAAACGACATGAATGCCGCACTGCCACTGGCCTTGGCCATCATCTCCTTCTGCTGCGAGACCTGATCCAGACAGCGAGTCGATTTCATTAGCCGTGCCTACGCTGGTAATAGCTGTGGCGACATACCAGGTAGTTAAACGCTGTGACCTGATCTTTGAGCTTAAGCTGGAGGTTGTATGCCTTGAAGAACGCCGGGTTCTGCTCTTCCAGCTTCTGCCACACGACGGCCGTGAACGACGGATCCACGTTCGCTTGGGCTTTGAGTGACATCACGATTTCATTCTTTCACAAAGCTGCAAGTTAGTATCACTAACATCACAGCACTAATCATCATCACAGTCCATCATACCTTGCTTAAATACCGCTGTAGACAGTGCTCGATCAGGTTCTGGACACGCAGGATGTCGTTCCAGGAGAACGCCTGGGTTGCTGGCGCAGCCTCCGCACTGCCTCGCTTCGTGCCGCCGCCAGACTTCTTCGCGCCAGACGCCTTCAGCTCCGTTGTCCGCCGCGGAGACTTGCGTGTGGCTGCTGGTGGCGGTGTGGCTTTCGTCAGTTTGGCGTCGGTTGTCGTGGCTTGAGGCGTCTGCTCTTTCTCTATCGAGACCGTCTCCTGCGTCCTAGCGGAGACCTCCGTGTCTGTACTCTGAGCCATTGTCTGTATCCCACTGGATGATTGGCTGTCATGCTCTTGCTGGTTATCAGTGCCTTCATTCGCTGCTGTGAGGTCGTCGTAAAGTTGTTGCGACTGGTTCTCAGCCGAGAGCTCCTCGAAAGACATCGCGAAGCCGCTCGGGTCGGCCTGGAACGCCTCGTCGATCTCCATGGCCACGCTCTTGGCCTCCACAGTCGTCTCGTCGGCAATGGACACGGTCACTTCCGGTGGGTCCATTGAGCTGACTGACGAGTCGCGCGTGGCAGTCGCTATAGCTGAGGCCGTGCTGTCTGGTGGCGTCTCGGCCATGATCGTAGAGTGCTCGCCGTGTGACGGCGGAGACGCGTCAGCCAACATGACCACCACGGTGACACTCAGCTCGCAGACTCGCAGTCAGAGGTGCTAATGACTGTGCTGTGTGAGTTGCAGTTGGCGAGTTGTGGTGCAATTCCGCCAAGCGCCAATGTTGCAGCGGCCGCTCGATGAACAGCTCAATTGGTTTCGTGGCGGATCACGAAAAGACGCCAATGAGATCCTTTGACTACCGGGTAGTCAAAGTGTTTTTTCGAATTTCGAGATACCGTTGGAATCTGGAAAGTTGAAAATTATGTTTTATCTCTATTGTGAAATTTCGCTCATTTTGGCGCATTTTGGCTTTTCACAGATCCGACGAAAATGAAAATGGAAGCCGAGAAGGCGGGGTATTCCCAGCGTGATGCGCGCTTTATATAGCCTTCCAGACCATCGCAAAGCCCGTGCCTCTGACGATGATGTGCGTGGGTACTCGTGTCACGCGTCTGCAGTCGTCGTGGGCTTCGCCGGAGCGTGGGAAAGCGCTACAAGACCAGACAACATGATGGCCACGGACGACGCAGAATCGACGTTTGTGAGCGAGTTTGAGGACCCACAAGACGTCGACGACAGCCTGGAGCTCAAGGGCGATGCTCTCAATGACGGCGTGTTCTCTCTGGGCAGTCGCGCCGCTAGCAGCGCGTCTCCACGTGCCAGTCTGTCCTCTCAACGCCAGCGTCACGGACTCGCGTCTTACTCTTCGTCGCTTCTCTCCCGTCGACGCGGACGCAGCGATCCTCCGCAGGCCTCCAGGCAACGACAGACGCCGTTGAATTCTGCCGGCTCGGCGTCGCCTGCTGAGTCGCCGATGTCCGCTCTCAGTCTGACGACGCCTGTGAGGTCCACGCGGTCGGCTTCGACGGCGGCGACGTCCGTGGACCCACGCGGCGACCAGGAGCTGCTCGCGCTGCTGGACATTCAAGACCCGTCGGTGATCACGTCGCTGGACTTGAGTTTGGCGTCGAAACGGGCCAAGAAAACGCTCAAAAGCCTCCGTTCGCTGGCCGAGTTTGCCAGTCTCGCGCAGTTAAACGCCGCCAACAACGCGCTCGGGTCGCTCGACGGACTGGACGCACTCACAGAGCTCACGACGCTGTGTCTGTCGCGAAACCACATCAAACGCATCGACGTGCAGCTCTTCGCGCTCGTGAATCTCAAGGCCGTGGACCTGTCGGGCAACTTCATCTCGCATATTCCACGGGGTATCGTCGCCTTGGAAGTACTGGAGGAGCTCCATCTCGCAGGCAACAACCTCAGTGCACTGAAGGAAATCGACGCGCTGGCCAAGCTCACGAATCTCCACACGTGCAGTTTTGTCGGGAACCCGTTCTGTAACCTCCCGACGTACAAGGATTACATCGTGTCCAAGATCGTGTCGCTGGAACGGCTCGATGACTGTGTGATCAGCGACAGTGTACGTGACAAAAGCAGACGCCGCTTCAGTGAGGAGATGTTTTCCAAGGATAAGTGTCTACGAGAAGCGGACCGTGTCCATGAAAGCGAACAGAGCAAACTGCGGCAGATGCAGCTCGCGTTGGAGGCGGAGAACGTGCGACTCAAAGACGAACTGCAGCTCAAGTCAAAGCTTCTGCAAAACAAGTCAAAGGCGTGGTCAAGCGCGACAGAGCAGCTTCTGCAGCTACAGCATGAGCTGGCTATGATGAACTTGGACCGACGTCCCGGGCTCAACGACACAGAACACGATGCGGAAGGCGACAACTCCAAGAACGAAGAGCAGTTTTCGAATCAGCCGCATCAAGAGCTGCCTCAGCAGCAAGCCATTCAGCCTGAGCCACGAAGTCGAGATTCGGGCTACTACCGCGACATATCAAACAGAGCCTCCGTCCACGAGTTGCAACCACCATCGCCTGTGAAGAGTCTTCCAGTGTCACGAAACTTGAGAATTGAAGCACTGCAGTCCCACCATCTCGATCGCCCGAAGACCGCATCGACGAACGCTGCGACTTCACCGAGGAAAACGCTTGTGGATTCGGCCTGCTCTCCCTTTCTTAACCCAGAACGTGTTGTGCTGAAGACCGAGGACATGAGTTCGAGTCGACAGTTGATGGCGTCGATGATGTCTCCACATGACGACGCCTTTCGACGACATCATCAGCTTGAGCTGGATGACCGTGATGCGGATAATGAGCTTGGTACAGAGCACCCGTCCTTGCGATCACCAACGTATGAGGACGACAACGCCTGCCCAGCTTACGAAGATGCCGTGTTCCATAATGCCCTTCGGATCGACACGACTCTAGGAGTGGAGAAAATTCCCGCCGCTGTATCACCTCTTCGACGGATTGATGGGGAATTGGCAACACCGTTGTTGTCGCCCCAGTCTCGGGCTCAGCGGAAGTGGGAGAAACGGTCGAGCCAATTCGCGAAGGAGACGTCTGCCAAACCCGGCCATCCACCGTCATCTCCTCGGCGATCCCAAGTGCTTGGCCTCATCGAGAAAGAAAACCTTGGGCGTCAGATCCAGGCTCTTCAATCCTGTAAGCAGTCTCTCGTGAATGAGATCGCCAAAGAAGAGCAGCTGATTCACGAACTGAAGTGCGAGAGTTCGAGCTACGCGGACCAAGTCGAAAGGATGGAGAGCGATCTCGCCGTGCTGATTGGAGGGGCTACTCAAGCTGGGTTTGGTGGTGCGAGTCGGCAGCGTGAAGAAGAAACAATGCGGGCAAAGCTGGAAATGCTTCGCAACAAGCTCCACAATGTCGAAGACAAGGAAAGCGAAGTTGAAGCAACCATCATTCGCATGACCAAGCGTGTGCTAGAAGAAGACATTCAGTATTCCAAAGACTACGGTCGAAGCATCGCCGATCCCCAGGGTGGCGGTGGACCGTTCGACAAGGAGATTTTCGCTTTGACGCATAAGCTGCAGATGGTGATTGTCCAGAAAGAAGAAATCCACTCGGAAATGGGCAAAATCATGCATCACCTGCGAGGCACTGAAGGCAGCGGTTACCAGGATCCGACGGGGTTGTCTGCCGAAGCGCTTTTGCTAATCGACCAGCAAGAGCAAATCCAACGCGTGTCCATCGAGAACCAGGCTGTCTTCCTCGATAAGCAACGGAAAGTGGACGAGTTGAAGCGGAAAATGCGCGATGTCCATGAGCGTATCAAGGTAAAAGAAGACCTCATTGCAACGCTGGTGAACGAGCTGAAGGACATTGAAAGTGAACTGGCGTACATCAACGACATGACTCCGAAGAGTCCAGCAGCTCATCGACGCGCACTCAGTCTGGATTCGCAGTCAAGTTCTCTTGTTGACTTGGCAGAGGCCGGTGCAGTTGCCGACGCAGTTGCATATCTATCAGGCAGCTCCGGGTCTCGAAGAAACTCGAAGACAGGAGTAAAGAGTCCCACGAAACGGCAGACTCAGCAACCACGCGGCGACTCGGAAGAGTCCATTTCCAGTTTGGTGGATGATGCTGCGGCGGACGTGAACAGCCAGTTCGAGCAAAAGTTCAAGGAGCTGTTCAGTCCTGAAGTGTTGGAGGCTATCAAGCAAGATATCTACAGCAAACTGTCCCGTCAACTTCCATCCAAGAGCTCGTCGAGCTCTAACAAAGACAAAGATGATCTCCACGCAGCCATTGCAGCAGCGTTGGAAACGCACATGAAGCTTGCGATGCAGAGCTATGAGAAACAACGAGACGACGAGACGACGAAGGAAAAAGCTGCAGCTGCTCTATCTCCTCCGTCATCTCCTAAGAAGGGCTCAAGTCACGCTGTATCAATCCCCAACGGATTCACACCACAGGGTGTCCCCCCTGAACGAGAGAACGAGCGTCTCTGCTGGGATCAAGTGGATGATTTCGAGCCCGTTGATGCGAAGTATGTGTCTCAATTCCGCTACGTAAGGGAACTTGCTTCAGGCGTGGCTTCTCCTGTTGGGGGAATGAAGAATTCTCGATTCTCCGACAGCGAGCAGCGGATTCTGAAGCTTTGCGAGCGCCTGGAGCTAGCCGAATCCGAGAGTAAGATCGACAGCGTCTCTCTCATGGAAGTTGATGCGACCGGCAAGAAAAAGAGCACTCTGAGAGTCCTTGTCATGGGAGCCCGCGATCTGCCGACCGCTCACCTTCGCACGAAGAACCTGGACCCGTACGTGGCGGTGGAGATCGTGTATCCCGAGTACGTCCTCCCAAAATCCAATTCCCGCCAGACTTTGTACACCGGCTCGTCGATGATATCTTCAGGGCGAATGAGTCAAGCCCTTGTCGACGAGCCGACGCATCTACCCAACCAAAGCTTTCGTAGCCGAACAGTGAAGAAGAGCGTGTACCCAGTATGGGACGAAGAATTCGAGTTTGCTCCCGTCCATTCGCTCAAGGGGTTCCTGCACGTCCGCGTACTCAACGACCGCAAGCTAAGCCGTGAACAACTGGTTGGGGAAGCCAGGATCCCACTGCGAGCGCTCGTCCACCAGAAGAAAGTCGTGGAATCGTTTATTCTTCGTACCTCGCCATCAAATGGAGGCGATCGACGACCGTCAAAGGGACCTGCGCCTGGCAGTGGCACGCTTCGCCTGCAGGTTCAGCTCACATTTTCACGAATTGACAAGTACAAGCGTGCCCTCGACGACCTGGTAACGAAGTTTCTGCATGAATCGAGCCAATTGCCAGCATTCATCGAGAGGATAGAGGACTACGAGTCACGCCTAGCAGCACCGACGGAGGAGCGAAGTCCGGGACCTGAAGAAGACGATGGTGAAGAGCGGGCTGTGTCGAACGCCGACTCAAACAGTACACAGCCGACTCTAGAGCGATGGAAAGCCCATGAGCAGACGCAAGAAAACGAAGACGCTTACAATGCGGACTGCACGAACGCCGACGGCGCACGGAGTGGGTTATCGGCAGCAACGAGGGCTTCGCTGTGGTCAACGCCATCATCAACTCAAGCCCAACCGCCTCAACAAGCAAAGCAGGAAGACTCGAGGAAACCCCAGCCAGTGGCTCGAACGGCGAAGCCTCAGTCGACAGCTTCGCGTCCAGCAAGTGCGAGTGCATCAGTGTCAGCCAAGGCCGCGATGGCCCAGCTTCGCCAAATGGTGAAAGCCAACCAGTCGGCACCAGCCACGACGACCCACCACGCTGCAACTCCAGCGATCAGTGGCTTCTCGATGCTTCACAACTCCTCGGGAGGCAGTCGCCGCAAGACGATGGGCGCAGCGGCTCTGCATGGGCCTCGCGTGACTGGTTTTTCTCCGGACTGCTTCGACGAATACAGTCCGTACCACCCCGACTTCCAGCTCTTGGATCCGCTTGGTGTCGAGTCCGGCGGTGGGATGGGCAACCACGATAAGCTGAGCAAGGCACGGTCGACCAGCTACTCGATGGGAGCAGCCTCCTCACGTCCGATGACGAGCAGTGGTGGTGACGACCGCCGTACCGACCTGCGGATCTTCAAGAGCCCCGGCTTCTCTCGACGAGAACCCAGCGGAGGATTCCCCGAGCGGTTTATAGGCCTGGACAGCCAGACCAGCGAACGCATCAAGCGCATCTTTGGACGTATCGATGGACAGTGAAGATACACACAACAGACAATAGACAATAGACAACGCATGAGCCCCCTTGCACTGACGTTACCGTGTACAGTGGTCGTCAGTGGTTTTGGGACACCCCACTTTTTCAAGATGCCATTGTTGAAATTGTCTTTCATTGGCGGAAATTAAACCAGATTACAGCGAATCACGAGGCGGTTCGTTTGCCACCTTCTTTGCCGCCAAA
>JAADVL010000250.1:0-38348 GCA_023334995.1 Pythium sukuiense
ATCTTGAGATCTTCGAGCGTGAAGAACGGCATGGTTGCTGCGTGGTGATCCGAGAGAAGCCTTGGTATACTAGCTTGTACTGGAAGTGTGACGTGAACCGTCGAGTTGCACCTCCTGTAGGGCAGATTGGAAAATGAGAAGACCGAGAATGGGAGTTGGAAGTTGGCGTGTCCGATTTAAGGCGTGCACCCCACAGGAACACACCCTTGGACGCGTGAAGGGAGTAATCCCGGTGGATGCACGCTGCTCCCTCATACCGGTACAAGCGTGTCCCTATCTGTGATCTAGTGGTGGCGAGCGCATGTGACGAGAATCCATGTAAACAAAGATCGGCAGCACCGTCCGTCGCAGGCTTGCCAGTCGTAGGCCCTGTATCGTCGACTAGAGGCAACGGCGGCCTCCGGTTGGCTGGCGTCTCCACACACAAAATCGGCACTTTGTAGCTCTCTATGCGCGGCTCTGAAGCGCTTGTCCGATGTCTCCAGAGACGGGGCCGAGACTGGATCCTTCGGCGTCGGTGTTGGCCGGCTCTGTCACATGGCGTTGGTCAGTCGCGCGTGAAATTCGATTTCGAACGTCGACGTCGGTCGGATACGCGAATATGATTGGCTAATGGGTGTAGATGATACGATCCAGTCGACGAATCCAGCCAATCAGAGAGCAGCAGCTGCCGGAGCCTTTGAACCGAACAGCTCTGGGCTCTTTCGCCACAGCCAAGGTGACGCGTGCCTCTGTGCTGGGCTTTGTCAGCAAGACGAACCAGCGCAAGATCACGGTCGGTAAGATGGTGGATGATGATAATACATGCACGTAGAGCGAACGGCTGGGCCCGTGTCGGGAAGGTCGACTCTCTGAGAGGCTGTACAAGCATCACTAGGAGCATCAGTACCGGTACATACGCAGTGAGTCGTGAATACTAGTCTCGTCCATGGTGTCGTCGTCGCTGTTCTGGCCTGGTACGGTGGGCAGGGATCACACAGTGGGCGGCTCTTTCCAGCTCTCCTGATAAACTCGTGTGTTGTGCTTCGACACGCCGCCATACATGCGCTCTTGAGACGGGTTCTGTCAGCAGTCAAAATGTCGGAGGAAGAAGCACTTTTCGAGGATGTGGCGCCCCTCGTCACTTTACATCCTCTCGAGCAGTGGTGTCCTTGTGCTTGTGTACGTTGTGGGCTTCGACTCTGAGCCTTGAGTTGCCGAAGCTGGTACGAACCCGTCGACGACACGGTGGCAGTACGACTGACCACCAGCACGCGTAGTCCGGAATCTGGTGCCGATCTCGGGATGCGATTTCTGAGGGGGGGTCGGGGCCACCTCTGCTCACTTGCTTCCAGTTGTCGTTAGAACTATTCCGTGAGGAGCTGGTGTCGGCCAAGGGTCGTTCTCTCCGTCAGCTAAATGGGGGCTGGTTGGGCGACCCTTGGTAACACAACGAGGCTTTTGGCACCGCAACTCGAGAATCCGCGCGACGACCAGGCAAGAAATCCACGATGTCTGAGGTGGAAGAGACGCTAGAGCGCATCAAGCACCAGAAGGGAGTCGAAGGCTACGTGATCGCCGACCGCCAGGGCAACGTGCTTCGACGCCACCCGCAGATGCAGATGCCCGAGGCAGAACGGTACGCGGCATACATGAAGGAACTCACGACGAAAGCGCGAGGGGTAGTACGTGATCTCAACCCGAAGAACGATCTCCAGTACATGCGGGTGCGCGTCAAGAAGGTGGAGTTGCTCGTGGCTCATGGTACGTTGTGCCAATGACCATCCGTCGGAATCCCCCGCGCTTGACTGATGCTGGTGTTTGATTTGTCTCTGCAGAGAAGGACTTTCTCGTCGTCGTGATCCAAAAGTGGGCACCTGCGAATAATTGAGACCTTCGATTTGGATGGCTTCGTCAGAAATGCCGACACAGCAGTAGCATGCACGCATTTTTCATACATGACATCTTCATTGCGTGAGGGCGTTTTACAGTGCACGGCGCGTCGGGTGGGCTGGAGGCCGAGACGAGGCGTGTGGTGTGCCCCCGTTCTGTCCGTTGCTAATCACATCGACTGCATCGCTGTTACCGTTGAGTTCGTGGAGGCTGTTGCTGTTAGTGAAAGAATCACGCGGCACTGGTCCTCCAGCGCCCACTGCGCTTCCATCGACCGATCCGCTTGGACTCTGATTTCGCTTTGCTCGAGCACCGGCCTTTAGTGTCTGGTACCATTGCTCATACTTGGCGATCTGTGCGTCTCGCTTTGCCATGGATGCTGTGAGCTGTTGAATCTGTTGTTGCTGCTGCTGAAGCTGCGCTTCGACTTTCGCGTTGCTGATCCAGACAAGCGAAGATGAGCCTTCTTTGACGCAAACATTTCTAGAGACTACGATCTTCACAACGCACCTTGCGCTTTCTTGCTTCGGAAGTGACGAAGCTGAAGTGTTTGGAGTTTGACATCTCCATTCTTCCAACGCACGTTTGATCATCACAAGCTACACGTATCCATGCGGTGAGCATATGGAAATGAGTCCTTGGAGGGGACTGCCCGCTGGATGCACGCATACCTTTTGATTGTAATGAACCTTGAATTTCTCCATCGAGTCTTGCAGCTCTCGGTTTTCTTCTTGTACTTGAGAGAGCGCGTCACATTTCTGGTCCATGATACCGAGCGTGAGACTCCATCCGCCTCCGTGTGGTCAGATATTCGGCGCTTACCTTGACAAGCATCGTGTTCTCGTGGCTCAGCGTTTTCACAGTGTTGAGAAGACGAACGATCTCAGACTTTTGATGAGACACGGTGTCCTGGAGGTCGCCTCCGTCGTGATCCCGACCGGAAATCGACGAGTTTCGTCGACCAGCTCCGTTCAGACCGACGGCGTCACGTTGGTTCAGATCTTTTAAAGGCGAGAAATGGTCTCGAGACGGATCTGCTTGCTGCAGACGAGGTGGCTGCAACCGGGGATCCACGGCACCCGGTCCGTACTGCTTCTCCATGAGGCTAGATGCAAACAACTCTGTCAATCCAAACTGCCCATCCTTCTTGTCCACGAGGATTCAGCGTACCGCACGCGCTGGTTCCGCATTCGTGAAGCCACAGCCGCACGAAGCGTGGACACGCCATCGATAGCCACCGCCGTCGCCCCAATAGGCGTCCTGAAGCATACAAACGGCAACAATGTCACGTGTCAGTGCCACCAACCACAACCTCACTCCAGTACGACCTACGAACCTGGCTTTCGTTGGCAGCAAACAGAACGAATCTCCGAGCGACGACGACAAATGGCGCGACGACATCAGTACGTGGTTCTGCAACCATCAACACACTCACTCGCTCAGTGCGGCTTTCCCTCAATGGCTCCTGTATCCACGAGCCGTACCTTGTCGGCGTTTCCACCGCTGCTCAGCCCAAGCTCCCGCAGCCTTCGCCACAGTTCCTCGATCTCCTCCGCCGCCTGGTTCAGTTTGCTCTCCGCCTGTGCGCTTTCCTGGGGATCCAAACCCTCCAGTCCACTCGACATGGGCGTGAATCCTGCATAAACAAACACCCCATGAACAACAGTGGCTTCAAGGGAGAGAGAGTATCGTATATCACTCACCTTCGGCCTTCATCGGCTCATGACCCCCCACCGGCATGGCCGACACCGCCATTCGCCCACTCGACGCCGCACTAGCGTCCACAGTGGCCGTGGAGCTTACGCCTGGCGTAGAATCTCTGCTCTCGGCGTCTTCCGTGGGTATCTTGGCTCGTGCCTCATGCGCTCGGCACTCGTAGTTCTCGGCCAGCAGCATCAACGCGTCCACCGTGCGCCTGTCGCGGATCGCATTCGCCGCCTCGATGAACTTCTCGCTCGCGAGCCGCGCTTCTCGCTCCACCTGTGCGTACTGTAGCATCGAGATCCATCCCCACAGTAAATTCAGTCCCAAAGTCGCCTTCAACTTGTCCGTTTTCGCCCAATATTGAGCGGATTCAAGCCGGAAAAGCTCGGATTTGAGCGCAGCATACGCACATCTTCCTTCTTCCAGGCCTCCTCGGCGCGCAGAGCGTGGAAATGCGCCTTCACGGCCGGCGCCGACGCCTCATACTCCTCTTGCTCCGTGTTCTTCCACATCGCTTCCTTCATGTTTGGCGTCGGAAGGAATTGTCCCACGAAACCAGGACGGCTCCCACTTCAACACAAAATAGCGTGGTACACACTACATATATCACCAATATGATTGGTCAAATAAAATTCATTTATGGCCAATCGACAGTTGTGTCTCTTCACTCAAAAGTCCACATCAAAGTCGTCATTGTCCTCACGCATGGCCGCCAGTCTCCACGTGGCTGCACCTCCTCCAGAGCCCGTGCGATAGGAGGACGTGGCCTTGGAGATGGAGCTGCTACTGGTAGACGCCTTGCTGCCGATGAGGTTCTCCAGGTTGATCTCCTCTTCCTCTTCAAACTCGGAGTAATCGCCCATTTTACCACCGCGAAGCAACTGTGGACATGCATGCAGCACCACGTCGGCGTTGGGAAACGTTGGCTGTATGGAGAAGAGTCGTCCCGTACCTTTTCCGATAGCTTGGTCGGAGAGGCGGCCATGCTCTTGAGCACGTCATCCGAACTCGACTTCGTCTTGGCACTACGAGACGCAAGCCTCCACTCATTAGTACAGGTCAGAGTTGTAGCATCTCACAGGAAGGGAGACGAACGTGGACGAGGAAATGCCGTACGATTTGGCCTGCTTTGGCGGGCTGGACGGCTGGAGAAACGCTGTTTGAAGAAGCGACGGCATCTGGGGCGACACTGGCGTCTCACGCTCGAAGGAGCTCGTGGCGCTTGTGTGAGGTCGCAAGGAATCGCTCGATTGGGCCGCCTGACGTGGGGAGGCCGGAGCTGGCTGCCTGCTGGGTGTGTTGTCGGTTGCACCACATACCGAGAAGAGGAACTCGCGTAGCTTGTAGATACATAACATGGTTTTAGTACGAAGAACATTGATACATCGGAAGTGGGGAAGAGTCTCACCTTTCGTTGAGACCGCTGGTTGGACGGGTTGTGGCTGAGGAATGCATTCGTGAAGAGATCAGCGAGAGACCCAACCGACATTGTCTTTGCTGCGTGGAGCTGCTTGATGTGGGAGGCAAACGCCTTCCAGAACTCTGCATTTACAACGGCGAATACACAAGTTCAGTCTGGCTGGACTCTCCATGATGTCCAACCAGCGGTCTCAACGAAAGGTGAGACTCTTGGGCCGTATGCCCTTGGAACCTACCTGGTTCTTTTTCCTTGGCGTTTTGGTGCACTTTCTTCATCTTTTGGTCGTTCATGATGCCTTCGAATGCCTTGGACGGGAACAAAACTAAAGGAAAAGCACCTTGGAGATCAGTAACTAGGAACACCCACTAACCTCACGGCCATCATACTGTACATACCAGGTCCAAGCTCCTTCGCCAGCTCAACCACTAACTCGAAGCAAACGTCGGAGCCGAAGAAGTTGATCTGAGCTTTGCGACCGCTCACCGCCATACTATATCACGGCACATAATGCATGTCAGTACGTGGGGTGAGTCACGAGGCCATTTGACCGACTGCGTACGAACCGGAGTAGCTCGCGCTTGGTGTCGTGGGATGATCCTGTTTCAAGCGAGCAGCTGATCTGTTCGCCCTCACTGGTGCCTTCTTCAACGCGTGCAATCAGCGCTGTCAAAGCCTTCAATCTCTCAGGCATCGAAAGACTCGCCACGAGAGACGGCTGTGCAGTGCCAGCATCGTCGTCATAGGTGTTGTCCAGGTGAGAGTTCAGCTTCGCGCTACTTGTCTTTTCGTCGGTGGCCGCAACGTCGACTTCTTTTGGTGGCTTTTCGAACGAGATCGTGCGGGATGAAGTCGTGTGCTTGGGGGCGTCGAATCGATCAGGCGAATCTGCTGGATACGAGTCGATGGACGTGTTCACACCCGTAAAACTCGCAGGGTAGTCCACACTGTCATGTAGCTGGACGTGGTCGCTCTTTGGCGGAGTATTGCGGCTGCTCATCGCTGCAGTGGACCCAAAGTCCAGTTTCTGAGGCGTCTGTAGTAGCTTACCGACGGAAAAGTCCATGAGACTTGACTGGTTGGACTCGTACGAGTTCACGAGGTTCAGCGACAAGTCTGCTTGGTGCATCGTAGGATTGTAGGCTGCATTTGACTTTGCTGACGAGAAGTTGACGGACGCTCCCGAATCCAACGAGCGGGAGATGTTGCCGTCACCCTTATCCTCTTGCTTGGTTTCATCGTTTTTCGTCGCCACGATCGACTTCTCTGATGCGATTTCCACGAATTTATAAGTCTCGTAAGCAGACGGTGATGGTTCTCGCGGCTCATGGCGAGGGGGAGGAGAGGCCTCATCTTGTCGATTTATCGGAGCCACCGGTGCTCCGTTGGTGACCATCACATGTTCGAGTGCTACACCTTGAGCCATACGCTCGACAGTTTGAGCTGATGGCTCCGCAGCTGGCGGGGATATGACACCGGCCGGATGGGTGGACACTATTGGACCAGACAAAGCGTCATCAATACGATACGTGTCATGGTTCGTTGCAGGGGCTTCGACTTGGGATGCTTTCGGTGGAGTCACATCGCGCAGAATTGCAGTTTTGACATCAATAGTCGGTAAATCCTGCTCCGTGGCCTTGGTCATGGGTTGGGATGGTGGTGCCGATCCTTTTTCTTCCTCTTCTTCCGATTGTAGCAGAGTTCGAACGTGGGAAGCAAGCATGTTTTCTCCTCTGGCAGTGCCAGTCATGAGCGGTGGCTTCGTATTGATGGCCAACTCGCGCGTGACTGCAGAAGTTGACATGGGAGGAACATACGCGTGGGTAGCAGAACTTGAGTTGGGCGTCGTGAAGAGAGATCGATGATTCGGTCCTACCGCACGAACTCCCTCATCTGAAGGTGGCGCGTGGAATACGGGCTCTCGATGAGAGGGTGTGGGGACTGGAAGGCCAGCCTGGACATGCTGGCTTGGAGGATTCGTCGGCACCGGGACGGTGGGGATTCCGGCGGTCGGGAAGCCTGACCGTGCCCATTCTTTCGCTTGAGACATCGAATTGAGTCCATCCATGAGCTGAGTGTGAGCGTAAGGGTCGAACTGGTTGCTGATGGAAAGCTCCTCCATCGAATGATCTCGGTACTGGGGTGCAGGGACTGCAATGCTTTGACCACGTCGTGGGCGATAATGGAAATCCTCCGCGTTATTATCGACTGGATCAACGAAGTTGATGGATCTGCGCATACCCAAGATGAGTGCATGGAATGGCAAGAGTTTCGAGAGGCTACAGACGTACTGATTTGCTTGACGCATAGCGTTCACCGCTCCACGTGGAGAGAATGTCTCGAACAGTTTCTCTGCAGCCGCCAGTATCTCCTGTCAGTATCAGTTGAGCAACCTCCAAAATCCATACCAACTTGTCACCTTGAACGCCGCCTTGCAAGTGGTGAGCCTCAGTGAGCTGCTCGACTGCCTGCTGTGTCATATACATTCGAGCTCCCGTCGCGTGCTCGCGAATTGATTCCTCGATTCGCTGAGCTGCTCACTCGTCATGCGTGAGACTGTGTTGACAATCGAGATGCAACTGTTGGGAGACGCACATTGGATCGCGCTCTGGTTACGCAGGACCTCGCGCTCGAACGCATCGTTCTTCTCCAGATTCTGCGCCAATTCGATCTCATGGTTCTACCAGCTTACACAGTCAGTCCAACAGCTCCAGCGATGCTCTTGAGCGTTGGTATCTTACCGTCTGCCTGATAAGGTCGTCCAGTGTCTGCTCCGTTTCGAAAGTCTGCATCCACCCTCGCAATTAGGCGCCGTTTTTGAAGGTTTACCGTTGAATAGTGCACTCGCCACACACCTTCTTCGCGAGGTACCGTCGCTTCTCGATCGCACGCTTCTTCTCCTCCAGCTCTCGCAACGTCTTTACTCGCACAGCTTGCTGCTTCTCTTGCCATGCTGGATACAACTCTCCAACTTTGCGCAGGTACCGTGCCTTCTCGATCTCGAGCTGGTTATCACTTGGCCACAGCTTTTGCTTGGTGCGGACGTACATGTCATCCACTTTGCGCTGCGTCTCGTGGATCTCACGCACAAATCCATCGTTGCGCTTCTTCGCGCTTATAGCAGACGCCCTCAAACTCTTCAATTTCTGCTTGGAGCTCTGCAACGCGACGGCACTGAACTCGGCGGCAGTCGCTTCTCGAAGAGCGATGCGGCGCTCGATTTCTTGCCTCCGAGCGGTCCTAATTCAGTCGAAATTCCACGCAATTAGCTCGACACCACCACATTGTGCCACAATTGATGAATGGATTTGCCAGACACCCACAGCTCCTCTCGGTTTCGCCGCAGGAGCTCCATCTTGAGCATGTACTCGGCCGACATGGTGCGCAGCGCATTCGCTTTTCGGCAAAAAGATCGAACAGACACAGTCATTTTCTCAATTAAGGGTAGATCATCGAAGAATCGTATCAAAACATGGTCCAATAATAGCGAGCTGATCTCACCTACTTTTGCGAAACCCTAAGTTGGACCAGCCAGACCATCACTCCGCCTATTCAGACCCGGGTAAACTAGTCAAGAACCCACCCACAATAACGAAACCCACCCACCCGCTGGCTTCCCACTGTTTTTCCTCCCGAGTTGGCGCGCTTTCCACCCAGCCTGCCGAGGTTTTCAAACGCAACGCCCAACAAAACCCTGTGCAAACGCCAACGCCAACGACAAAAAGCGTCGGCGAAAACGCCAACAAGTTCAACCAACTCGCACGCCATCTCCCATTACGCGGCGTGGACGACACCAAGCAAGGAAACCTCTCCTCTCTCCCTCTCTCTACGTGTGTGCGTGTGCGTGGCCTGGCGTCTAACGCAGCATGTTCCTGGAGGAGATCATCCTCGATGGCTTCAAGTCGTACGCGACGCGCACGGTCATCAGCGGCTTCGACCCGCGTTTCAACGCCATCACGGGCCTGAACGGCAGCGGCAAGTCGAACGTGCTGGACGCGATCTGCTTCGTGCTGGGCATCACCAACCTCACGCAGGTGCGCGCCGCGAATCTGCAGGAGCTCGTGTACAAGCAGGGTCAGGCGGGCGTGACCAAGGCGACCGTGACCATCGTGTTCAACAACCAGGACGCCGCGACGTCGCCCGTGGGCTACGAGCAGTACGAGCAGATCTCCGTGGCGCGGCAGGTCGTGATCGGCGGCCGGAACAAGTACCTGATCAACGGTCACACGGCGCAAGTGAGCCAGGTGCAGAACCTCTTCCACTCGGTGCAGCTCAACGTCAACAACCCGCACTTCCTCATCATGCAGGGCCGCATCACCAAGGTGTTGAACATGAAGCCACCAGAGATTCTCGGTATGATTGAAGAAGCAGCCGGTACGCGCATGTACGAGAACAAGAAGCAGGCGGCGCTTAAGACGATGCTCAAGAAGGACAAGAAAGTGGAGGAGATCAATGCGATTCTGGCCCAGGAGATCACGCCGACGCTCGAGAAACTACGTGCCGAGAAGACGCATTACCTCCAGTGGGCGGCCAACAACACGGAGATGGAGCGCTTGCAGCGGTTCTGCGTCGCGTACGAGTACCAGAAGGCCCAAGACGCGCTCAAGAACACGGCGCAGCACGTGGAGAAGATGCAGCAGCAGCTCAGGGACGCCGAAGCCCAGGAAGAAAGCATCGGCGACGAGATGGAGCAGCTGGAAGAGCAGGTCCACGCGCTGGAGAAGACCAAGGAGAAGGAAATGGGCAAGGAGTTCCAGCAGCTCAAGGACAACGTGGAGAAGATCGGCAAGGAGCTGGTCAAGTTCACGACCAAGCAGACCCACAGCGTCGGTACGTTGGAGCAGCAGCGCAAGGCCCAGAAGGAGATGCAAGAGCAGTGCGTTGAGGCCGAGCAGAGCGTCCGTAAGCTGGAGAAGGAGCTCGAGAAGGCGAAGAAGGCAGCTGAGCAAGTCGAGAAGAGCCACCACGAGAAGGAGACCGAGGCGAACGAGTACCAGCGCCAAATCCAGGCGCTCAACGCGGGAATGGCGCAGGATAGCGACAGTGACGAGTCTCTTTCGGAGCGGCTCGCGGCAAAGCAGCGTGAGCTGCAGGACTGCAACACGGCGGTCAAGCAGATCAACTTGCGCCTCAAGCACGCGGAAGAAAGCATCAAGCAGAAGCGGCGCCAGGTGGAGCAGTCGCAGTCGAACAACAGCAGTCTGGACCGCGACCGCGACCGGAAGAACCAGGAACTCGGCGGTATGCGTGGTCATCTCCAGCAGCTGACGAGCCGATTCGATCCGGAGGAGGAGCGTCGTCTTCGAGACGAGATGCACGCGCTTGAAGACAAGATCCGCACGTGTGAGCGCGACGTCGACAACCACTCGCACAGCATTTCATCGCGTCTTGACTTCAAGTACACGGACCCGTATCGCGACTTCCAGCGTGACAAGGTCAAGGGTGTGCTCGCGAACTTGCTCGAGACCAAGCACGAGTGGTCGGCGCTAGCGCTCGAAATCGCCGCTGGAGGCAAACTGTACCAGATCGTCGTGGACAACGAGCAAACGGCGAAGGATATCCTCAAGTTCGGCCGCTTGATGAACCGCGTGACGATCATTCCCCTGAACCGCATCTCGCGAAAGACGATTGAGCCATACAAGGTGACCAAGGCGAAGCAGCTCGCGGAGCAGCAGGGTGGCAAGGTGTGGGAGGCCCTCGAGCTCATTCAATTCGGCAGTGACGTGCGACCAGCGATGGAGTACGCGTTTGGCTCTGCGCTCATCTGTGAAACGAGTGAACTGGCCAAGAACATTACGTTCCACAAGGACATCAAGGTCCGCACTGTCACATTGGAAGGAGATTCGTACGATCCTGCTGGTACGCTGCAGGGTGGCTCGGCCCCGTCGCAGGGTGCGCCGTTGCTGCTGAAGCTTCACCACCTGATCACGAGCACGCGCGAACTGAGTGATCTGAAGCGTGATTACCAGGACTGTCGTCACACCCTTGATTCCATGCGTAAGGACGCAGAGGAGTTCCGTCACTTGAAGCAGCAGATTGAGCTCAAGGAGCACGAGTTGAAGTTGCTTGAGGCTCGTATCTCGGACAGTGCTTACGCTCAGATGGAGCGCGATCTCGCCGAAGCTCAGGAGCAGTGTGATAACGACAAGGAGCAGCTCATCGCCAAGAAGGAGGCAATCAAGGTGCTCACGGCTGAGGTGACGAGCCTCGAGACGGATATCACGAACCTCAAAGAGTCACGTCAGTCCAAGATTGGCGTGCTGGAAGACCGCTTCAAGCAGGCGAAGAAGGACACGCAAAAGATTGCCACCAACTTGAAGAAGGTGCAACAGCAGTTGTCGGAACTTACACTGGAAGTTGACAACGCAACGCAGGAGTGGGAAACGTCCAAGGACTCTCTCGCCGCCCTTGAAAAGCAGTTCAGCACGCTCACCAAGGACGCGAAGAAGGTCGAAGAAAAGCTTGCTGAAATCCAGCAGACCTACGACGATGCGTCCAAAAAACTTGAAGAGCGCCGTAGCCACTTGTCCCAGTGCGATGAGCAGCTGAAGCAGCTTGCGGACGCCCTCAACACAATGGCGAAGAAGCGAAGCTCCCTCGAGATTGAGCGCAAGAAGGGTGAACACAAGATCACCCGACTGCTGAAGGATGAAGGTGACGCCAAACACCTCGTGAAGAAGCTCGAGAAAACGCACCCGTGGATCGAAAGCGAGAAGGAATTCTTTGGTCGCGAACACACTGATTATGACTTCCGGCGCCGCGATCCTTCTGGCGCCAACCGCCGCTTGGTGGAGCTGAAGGAGGAGCAGAGCGCACTGTCCAAGAAGATCAACAAGAAGGTCATGGGCATGATCGAAAAGGCGGAGCAGGAGTACCAGGGTCTGATGAACAAGCGTCACATCATCGAGAACGATAAGGAGAAGATTACTTCCGTGATCAAGGAACTCGACGCGAAGAAGAATGAGGCGCTTCAAACCACGTGGGTCAAGGTCACGAAGGACTTCGGTGCGATCTTCAGCACGTTGCTGCCTGGCACGACGGCCAAGCTCGAGCCTCCAGCGAACGGTACGTCACTTCTCACCTGCGTTTGCACATACTCGCTTTTTCTAACATGCACGTTTTGTCTGCAGGAACGATTATGGACGGCTTGCAGGTCCGCGTGGCCTTCGGTGGCGTGTGGAAAGAGAGTCTGACGGAGTTGAGTGGTGGTCAGCGTTCCCTGCTCGCTCTGTCGTTGATTCTGTCGCTCCTGCTGTTCAAGCCTGCACCGATGTACATTCTGGACGAAGTCGACGCTGCTTTGGATCTGTCGCACACGCAGAACATCGGCCAAATGATCCGCACGCACTTCTCGCACTCGCAGTTCATCGTGGTGTCGCTGAAGGAAGGCATGTTCAACAACGCCAATGTCGTGTTCCGTACCAAGTTCGTGGACGGCGTGTCGACTGTCACGCGCACTATGCCCTCCAAGTCCAAGAGATAAAACGGTGAGTCGTCTTGGTAGGTGGGCGTGAGCGAATGAGCAGGTGGTGAATGGATTTTCGTAGTACTATATACGCTATGCATGTTCCTACCTCGACATCATGGACGGACTTGATATGTAGTGTCGTGTATCATCGCGATCTCACATATTTACAAGTCAACAGCTCGCGCGCCACCTTCTTCGCCACCAAGCTGCTGAGACTCATCTTGACGTGTGATCTCATGAGTCTGGTTGTCTTCATCCGCGACTATATCGGATTCGGCGTCCATCGCGGGTGTTGCCTCGTCTTCATATCTAGACGGTTCGTCGGCTTCCTTCTCAACCTTGAATGAAGGCAATGATGACAGTGACGAAGCTGCCCGAGGCGACAACACCTCCCGAGGTCGTGGCAGATCAAACTCGACTTGCGACGAAGACATCTGGTCGTCTTCATCTTCATTGTCGCGGACGTGGAGTGACCGAGCTAGCTGCAGTTCCATTTCGCGTTCCTGTTTGGCTTCACGGTCACGTCGAGCGAGTTCAAGGAGGACTTGGACAGGCATGGGGCGGATCGTAGGGTCACGTAGGTAGACCTCGGTGAACGCGTAGCCGTACGCCTTCCGCCACAGCTTGCGGACGTGGCTCTGGATTGCACGTCGGTGGTCTTCACGTGCTCGGCGTCGCGCTCGTCGAGCGCCATCAAACTTCTCGTACAAAATGCTACAAAACGCGTAGACCATCGTGATCACGTTGGAGAAGAACGCGGCGTATGTGAGCAGGGAGACGACGCTGTCCTCCATGTGCAGGGATCCCATCTTGAGCATCAGGCCACCTGCATGCACACAGAACTTCCCGTCAGAAGATAGCCCAGTTGCGGTTCAGGCTCGGAAGGGGACAGGACACTCACAGAACAACGTGATGAAGAGCTGGATCTGCGTGACGCCGGCAAGCGCGCTGTCGGATCGGTCTTTGTACGGCTGATAGAAGAGCATGACGGACAAGAAGATCAAGCTGCAGGTGGACACACAACAAAAAAGAGCGGTTAGTTTTCTAAGAAGACGGATCTCTGAGACAGCAAAGTGGAACGTACAAGACAATCAAGCCCGCTATGATACGGTTCGCGCCTGTCTTGGCCAGCAATCCAATGACGCAGTTGAGGAAGAGCTTGCGGCACAAATCCCAGACTTCGAACCACCAGAACTCCGAACGATCTGTATCCATACACGTCGTGAGTCTCCAGCGTGATTAATCACCAAGACACAAGCATCCAGACCCACAAGAATGGTAAATGAAGCCCACTTGCGCAACCATGGACGGTTCCTGAACACGCACGACAGACGTGTGGGTGAGTCACTAGCGATTTTGCTGACGATCTCTCTGTTTCCACGCTTACATTGAGCTTCTTGTTGCGCAGAAATTCCGCCAGCATTTCCTTTTCGAACGTCTTGAACCTGTCGGGCTCGACGTGAATGCCACGCTCGGTGAGGTCGTCATGCATCTCCTTGAGGAATCGTTGCTTCAGTTGCACGTGGGAGGAATCATGCAGCAGCAAAAGCTGGTCTTCCACTCCGCTACGCCGCTTCACGAAGATAATCGTCCAGAAGAGGACAGGAACGCCTACGCTCAAAGAATATCATGTGGTGAGTTGGCACAAGCACAGCACCACGAAGTAGACAACGTGAAAGCGTACCTGCGACCCAGACTGCCAGCAGAAACATGGTGAGAGGCAGGTAGTACAGCCACGTGCCTTCGTAGCAGAGCTGACTCTTGTCGCGGCTCATGTAGAAGTTGCCGCCGATTTCGTCGCAGTAGAACATGCCGACGACGCGCTGGCTGAGCTCCGGGTAGAACAGCAGCAGAATCCAGAAGAAGAGCTTGATGCACTTGTTCTGGAACGACTGGTAGTTGAGACGAAGTCTGATGCGCGCGCGCCACAGTCTCAGGTTGCTTCGCACGACCATAGCCAGCACCTCGGACTCGATCTGCTGGCTCGTTGGACACGATGGATAGTGCTCTGAAGATGACGCCGGCAATCGCGTGAACACAATGAAGCGATCGAGCGTTTTGCCGAGTCGGGTGGTGTTCCACCACGACTTGGTGCGAGCAAGCAGTTCGTCAGTCTTGCTCAACACCGTGTCTTTCGCCCGTGATACAAAGCTGCGGTGACGCATGCGCTCTGCGTGCATCTTGCGTTCGATTCGAAGCATGGAGACCATCGTCGAGCGGCGTACGAGCGTCTTTGGCTGACGTTTCAGCATTTGGAATACTGGTAATCCGCACTGGACGCAGTGACGAGGCAGACCCGCGAGCTTGACGCGATACCGTACGACACCCCACGACAGAAGCAGCGTCGTAGCAAAAAGCAGCACGAGCACCGCTATCAACGACAGCCTAGCCAAGTCAGCGGAAATCAGCGCAACTCCAAGCATTTCCAACAGCGAAATCGACTCAAGGGGGGCCTACCGGTAGTTGGAGAAGTAATCCTTGTGGACGAAGCACTCGATGCCTGTGGTGTCCACGAGGCTGAAATCGGCGATCGAGAAGATGTCCATGAGTCGGCTCATTTGGTTGGGCCACGGGATCTCGTACAGCTTCTTAAAGCCGCCGAAGATCTGGAAAAACGCCAGCAAGATCTTGAACTTCTCGGCTCGGAACGGCGGGATCGTGACTTCGCGACGTTCGATCCCGAACGGATTCTGTCCTCTGCGATGACGCTCGAGGCTCTCACGTGCTCGTTGCATCATCTCATCGACGCGTTGCTGAACGAAGAACTTGGCCGCCAGAAGAAGTGACTGAGGTCGCATGTGTGGGTCATAGATCTGGAACTTGCGTGCGGCTCTCGCCTGCTTCATGATCTCACGCTCTGACGAGTTGGAGAAGTAGAACCACACGAGAATCGCTGCAATAACTGCGAAACCCACGGGCGCGAGAGCGATTAGTCTAGTCATACGCTCGACGGCCGGGTCCTTCGCGTCTGAACAGGGCTTGCACTTGCCGTTCGAGACCTTGTAGTAGCTGGATATGCACGTTGCGCAAGTGACGCTATTGTAGCCGACGTCACACTGCACGGCAGTTGTGCTAGTCGCGACACTTGGTGTCTGGGCGCTGGTTGACATCGCTTGGACAGTGGTCGTTCCCGACGAAGTGGATGTGCCTTCGGCAATACAAGCGTCTCGTGTCTACACGCATGACAATGTCAGCTCTCTCGTATGTCACCGGAAGTGAAGGCTGGCCAGTCGAACTACTCACGTCGCAAGCGTAGTACTCCAGGCCCGCCAGACACGCGAAGACTCGCTTGCGCGGCCAATACTTGTCAAACGTCGGGTTTTTCGAACAATGCTGGAGCCGGTAAGTCATGTTCCGCGTCACGAGCTCACTCACGTTCACGAGCCTCTTGCATGGGTCTCCATCGTCCCATTTAGAAGGAACTAGGCAGTTGGCTTCGAGAAACGAATCCCGCGAAGGGTACAAGAAGTATCCTTCTGACCGCACAGGCACACTCACTCCAATTATGGTCTTCGTCGCGTCCATCTTCTCGCACGTCGCGCCGAGCGGACACAAGTGGCACTTGACGCCGTCCATGCTGGCAAACCAAAGTCCCGAGGTGAGTCCACATACAATTTCCTAGAACAGGCACGCTGAGGTACTGACGTACCTATACGTCCCCTTCTTGCACGTCACGCAGCGCCTGGGACACAAAGCAACACGATCTAAGCGTCATGTACACCGCAAACGACTCGGAGTGACCAGCATGAACGTACCCCTCGACGTTTTCGTATCCTGAGTGGCAATTGTCGACGGTGATCTGCACAGTTAGATTGCGAACGGTGTCGTCGGCAAGCGAGCAGCTCACAAAAACTCCGAAAGGCGTCGGACGAGACTCTGCGAGCACCTGCGCGTCTGCAAACGTCACGTATCCTCGTGTCACGTCCGCTGGACTAGCTGGATAGAATTCGAAGTCGTCGGTCTCATTAAGAGTCTTCGTTGCGACACAGCGAGTGCGGTTATCCTGGTCGGCAAGGGCTCCGTAGAAATCTTTGACGACGATTGTCGGCCACAACGTTCCTTCAAACGGGCTCGTGAGCTCAGGATTGGCGATGATCGAAATCAGTGTCGCAGTGTCGATGGTTGCTGTCGAGTCTGATGATGACGACGACGACGACGACGAGCCTGTAAGGCGACGATTTCCGGGTAAAGGAGAAGCTTGGGGAGTCCCTCCTCCAGGACCTGTCGCTCCGGGGGTCGTGCTTGGATCAGCACCTGGTGTTACGGTGGCATTTGACGATGATGGAGAGGGCGCCGGCGTCGTTGTATCCGGACTCTTCCATGATGGTTTTGTGACACCCAGCGACACGCCACTCGTCACTGTTGCTGGCCACCATCCAGCGGTTATAAAAACTGGGCTAGTTGCAACAAGGATCTTCCCTGAAGTACTCGTAGACGACACGCATGACACACACCCGAATTCGTACCAGGCGTGATAAACCCAGTACACATCAGGTCCTGCCAGCGCTGAGTTATCCCGTGTCGAAATGGCCTGGACTTGGATCGAATTACTCGAAGTGTTCACCAACGTGTCGATGTACAAGCCACCACCAAAGTCGCTGGCTGTGTTCCCAGACAGCTCGGTCGACGTGAGCACAAGTGCTGCGTTTTGAGTGATCGAAACCGCGCCGCCCGTGTGCGCTCGGTTCGAAACTAGCACACTCCTGTCGATCTCGGCGCTTGCGTGGCCCATGAGGGTGAAAGCACCGCCAAAGCTCCGTCCGATGTTGGCGGTCACGTTCGAGCGACGAAGCGTGAGCTTGGAGGAGCCTAGTAGGTACGCGACTCCGCCCGTGACCGCGCTATTATTTCGGAAACTCGAGTCTTCGATCGTTGCAATGGCTCGTACGGACATGTGAATTGCTCCGCCCCAAACGGTGGCTTGGTTGTCGGCAAAGTCGCTGCTGGTCATCGTTAGCTTAGCATCGCGGCTCAGCTCGATGGCGGCACCACGCACCGCACGGTTGCCCAGGAATGTCGACAGAGACACTGTCACTTGAGCGTCCACAGCGTACAGTCCGCCTCCTTCTGTGTTGACCCCGCCGTTTCCTAGAATCTCGGATGCATTCATTGCCAGGGTGTTCTTGCGGCCCACGTAGATCGCTGAGCCGAGACCGCGGTTTCGATTCATCACGAAACTCGAGTCAAAGATCCTCACCGAGGCTCCGCCACCGGGAGCGACATACAGACCAGCACCGCCGTCTTGGACGCGGTTGTTCTCGACAGTAGTGTTGCGCATGGTCAACGTCGATTTGCCTTTCATGTAGATGCCTCCGCCGTCGTAAAATGCGTCGTTGTCGTTGATGTCGCAGTCCACAATCTCGACGATCGCGCTGTCCACGTAGATACTTCCGCCAAATTCGTACGCATACCCTTCTCGAAGAACCGTCCTCACCAGTGTCACTGTCGCCCCCAGCGCGAAGATCGAGCCGCCCGAGTAACTCTGTCCGTGGGCAATCTCACAGTCTGCCAACATCAGTGTAGAGCCTTTGCCGCCGACGTAGACGACGCCTCCCTCGCGCACAAGGATGGAGCTCTCATCGCTGATCATCGACGTGCGTGTGATCGTCGCATTGGTGTCCGACTGCAGATACAGTGACCCTCCCTTCGCGTCTTCCGACTGCACGGTATTGTTGCCAAATACACAGTCCGTGACGTTGAGTATGCCCTGCGTGGTGGCTCCGATCGCGCCGCCGCCGCCGTCCTTCGAGCCAATAGTGTTGGTCTGGAACCTGACGCGAAGGAACGTGACATCGGCAAACGCAACAGACACAGCACCACCAACTTTTTCGGCATAGTTGTCAGTGAACTCGCAGTCTTCAAAGTTGGCGACGGAGTTGTCGTCGCTGGAACCGGTGAGCTGCACAGCGCCACCGCTTTCCGTCGCTCGGTTGCTGTAAAACTGCGAGTTCACGACGGTCACGACACTGAGTGGGTTCGCGAAAAGCGCACCTCCAACGTCGGCATTGTTGTAGACGAACTGGCACCGATCCACCGTCACAGTAGCCGCGTCAACATAAAGTCCGCCCGTCGCTGCTAGGCCTTGGTACACGTACAAGCCTGCGATTTCCACAACACTCTGAGGTGAGACGTAGAACGCCGACCCCTTACCCATGACGTTCAGCGACTGCATCGCCTGGCTTGCATTGAGCAGCGAGCCTTCTGAGCCGACAAACTGCAGGATACTGGACGCACCCGCCAAGGCAAAGCCTCCGCCATTGAACGCTCGGTTTTCGTGCAGCTCGAGGTTGTTATGAGTGAAGATAGAGTTCTCGATGCTGACGGCTCCGCCAAAAATCGTGGCCACGTTCTGGTTCACGATCGAAAAGCCAAGGTCGCAGCTCGACTGGTCTCTGGCGCTAAGGCCGCCGCCTCGCACGTTCGCTGTGTTGGCTTGGATCACACACTGGCTGATCGTCGTCGAAGCTCGGCGCATGGCCACACCACCGCCGCTGATACCGCTGTTTCCCCGAGTGATGAGCAGCGATGATATCCTCACTGCGTCCTCGGCATGTACATTCCCACCGTGTTCTTGAGCGGTGTTGCCCTTAATCTCGCTTGTATATGCCGTTGCCTCTGATGACAGTGGTGTGCCTGTGAAGTTGGTCGCCACGAGGTACAATCCACCTCCAGACTTGGCTTGATTACTGACCACTGTCACGTTGACGTGTGCTACAGAGCAGTTGACGAGCGCCATCCCTCCGCCAATATCATCGCTAGAGCCGTTCTCGAGACGGACGTCTGTGAGCATGAGCAATGAAGACGCCGCGCTCCAACCACCTCCCGCGAGGGTTGCATAACAGGATGATACGGTCACGTTGGTTGCAGTCACGGTGGCCGATTGCGTGAATAGTCCCGCTCCACGCTTGGCAGTCGAGTTGGTCATTATGATATTCGACAGCGTCACATTGTCTGTTGCCCATAACGCGCCACCGTCCTCGTTGGCAGTCGATCGGGAGATGACCAAATCACCTGACATACTGGAGCCGTTAACTGCATACACACCACCGCCAAACGCCGCTGTGCCTCCATCGATGAGTGACTGCGTGGTGAAAAGTGTGCTGTCGTTCATGTGAAGCCCACCACCTGAGATGGAGGCGGTGCAGTTGGTGACGTTCATACTTGTGGCCGTGATTGCTGCATGTTCCAGGTATCCACCGCCGCCTTGATCCGCTGAGCACTCTTCCATTGTGAGACTGGTGATGGTAGACTTGCCATTGGCGTAGAAGCCACCACCTCGCTCAGCTGCGACGTTTCCATGCAGAACAATGTCGCCACTGACATTAGTGCCGACCAAAAACAAGCCTCCTCCATGTATCGAGGCATTGTTGAGGTCCACAGTCACGGTTCCTTGCGAGATGGTGACCGAGTTGGTCGCGATGATCCCCCCACCCATCAAAGCAGCGACGTTGGATGAAACGCTGACGTTCATGAGCGTGATTTGGCTCGTGTCGACCCACATACCACCGCCGTTTTCGCTTGCTGTACCATTTTGGATGGTCATGCCTGACAGCACCAAAGTCGAGTCGACGGCACACAAGCCGCTTCCGTTTGCTGCACCATCACAACCAAAACGTTAGTACTCCTGAAAACAGCCAAGTGTGCGTCTCCACGTACCAGCGCGGCTATTCTGAAGTCGCGTTTGCATCCCAAGACCGTCAGTGAGATCGAACGCGATACTGACTTGCTGTCCACGAACGTGGATACCACCGCCGCCACCAACAGCTACGTTCTCGTCGAAAGTGGAGTTACCGCCACTCACAGAGACAGTGCCGAAGATTGCCATGCCGCCACCTTCAACCGAAGCTTTGTTCTGAGACACTCGACAGCCATCGATCACAATGGTACTTCCATCGTGAGCCAGAACACCACCGCCTCGGGCGGCTTCATTAGCAGCAATCGTGACATTCTTCAATGAGAGACCCCCGGAGCGAACGAATACTCCGCCACCATCTATCACAGCCACGTTCTTCGATATGAGACCATCGATACCACCAGAAACAGCGCTTGCGCCGTCTACAAGCAGTCCCGCGCCGTTCGTTGCCGTGCACGCTGACACGTTGGACTGCGTAAGCGAGAGCAGTGAGTCAGTGAGGTACACTCCACCTCCGGAGGGAGCCGCACTATTCTCCAGACGAGTTGTAATCGCTACCACGCTCGATCGAACGCCAGCGATCGCGCCGCCACTTCGGGTGGCTCCGCTCTGAGTCACGAGCACATCCTGCATCGTCAATGTTGAGTCTGTGGCCAAAATCGAACCGCCATCGCTGTCTGCGGTTGTTGTGAGGCCGTTGCGGATTGTGAAGCCTTGAATTTGTGCGCTTGAGCCAGTCAACTGCAGCGCACGACCAGCACCTTCACAGTTGATTGTCGTCCAAGCGAATCCTTTGAGACTCTCGATCGCCAGATCCTTTCGGTCGTTGATCAGGAGGTCACGATTCAAGGCTCCCTTGTACTCTCCGGGGTACACGAACACGAAATCGCCATCCTTCGCGAGACTGAGTGCCTTGCTAAGTGTCTTGACGGCTTTCGATGCGGTGCCTGTGTCACTCGTGTTCATCATCTCACCCGTACCGTATACGTCGTCACCGAACTCGTCAGATACGGTGATCACTCGACTCGAATCGCGTGTGCAAACTGGGTTACTACATCGGACTGCATCCGAACAGCAGACGATGTAGTTGCTGCACGCTTCGCCCGTGAAGCCCACGCTGCACTTGCAGACACCGGTAGTTTGGCGAAGACCGTGGCCAGAGCAGACAGCGCCGCTGGATCCTTGAGGAGCTGGGATCCGTGTGGGAACGTCTTCGACTCGGAAACGGTCCGTTTCAAAGTACAACTCGAATCCACTCCTCTGCACGCTGGCGTCAGAGTGGAGACGAAGGCGCACTGCAGTCTTCGACTGGATAATGAACTTGCCTGATCGTTGGCATCCACCACGCCACAGTAATGAGTCGTCATCTGCGTTTTCGATGCTCAGGACATCGTGGTCGCACTCGAGATCGAAGGAAGTAAACTAGATGCACAACGATGTCAGTACACCGCATGGACCGCTACATCGTATGAGGAGGACGAACCTCGATTGTAAATGTTTCGAAGACGGTACTCGGGGCGAGATGCCAGGACTTGTCGCTATTTGGCGCGTAGTTGGACTCGCGAATGCGACCTCTCCAGTTGGCGCAGGTCGTTTCAGCGGTCGATGCATCGGCCGAGGTGTGAGCCATGACAGGCAGCGACATAATTCCACTCCATGATCCGCCAATTTCAGCCTCGAGCGTGTAGGAGTAGTCGGTGCCACTGGTGAGTCCACTATTGTCGATCATGTCTGTGGCATCGCCTGAATACACCTCCGAGTTATCCTGATACACGCGATATCGCGTCGCACCAGGATACGGATACCAGAATAGGCTGACTGCCGTAGGCGAGACTGCTCCAAATCACATTGTGGGGGTCAACAAGCCAGCCGTAGTTTTGAATTGGTATGGCGGACAACGTACCACAAGACACGATCGGCTCTGCTGGTGTGTTTGCTGCGCTTGCCGTAACAACGAGTAGAGGCATACTCTCAGCGCTGACTCGCTGTAGCTGGTTCGTCGCAGTCTGCCAGATGTTCCCATTGTTAGATAGCAGCAATGATGACTCAGTGACCAGTGTATCCAACGTACCACCGTGATCGAATACTGTGTTGTCGACGACAGACCCCCAATGGTAGCCTGCGGTACCGAGGTCGTGACTGGTGGCAGCGAGCCGCCTACAGTCAAGTCGTTTATCGTGACGGTGTATGTCGAAATGTCCGCACCGCCAGTGTCCGCCGGAGGAGACCATGATGCGTCGATTGCATTTTCGCTCACGGAGATAGCGCGTATCTTGCCAGGCGCGGTTGGAATGGAAATGCTAGCTGTGGTGACACTAATCGCTGGCGTCGGGGGAGACTCGCCCAGGGCATTGCTTGCGGTCGCGTAAAACCAATAGGTCGTTGCAGCAGTCAACGATGACACGCTGCATTCCGTGACCGTATCGATGCACTGCACGCTGAATGGCCCAGTCTTGGTTGATCCCATGTAGACGACATAATTGTTGAGAGGGAGGCCGCCAGTATCGCTCGGAGGCAACCATATCAAATGGATGGAACCTCCCGTCACTGCCGATGCCGCCAAAGAGTCAGGTTTACTGGGCAAAGTCGACGCCGTGGTCGCAGCGAGGGAGGTTTTTGATACATTTCCGGAATCAAAGGCGTTCACAGGTTGAATCTGGATCCCGTAGAGCCCGAGTGGGTCAAGTCCTCCAACCAAGATACCGTTCACACTTGCGAGACGTCGACTCTTCGCCGTCGAAGATGCAGCTGCGGCAGCTACGTCAGCGAACGTGAGTGTTCGCACGAGAACTCCTTCCACGAACACGTTGTAGACCATCTCTTCTCGTGGCGTGCCGCCAAAGTCGGTTGGTTCGTCGAACGCAATGATCGCTGCACCACCTGTCGACGAAAGTACTGTGACACCAATGGCCCCCAAGGGAGGCGTGCCCTCCGTGGTTGATAGTGTAGCTACGACGCCGTCGACACCGAGTCCTTTTGTGTTCCTGGCACGTATGGCAATCATGTAGTCGCTCTCATCGGTCAGCCCGTAGAATGTGTAGTTGTGCCCTGTCCACGAATTGATTGTTCGCTTGGTCGCAGCTGTACCGGAGCCACTGCGAGCAGATTGGAGAGTGATGACGAAGTCGATCACTGGAGCACCGCCATTGTCGAGGGGGTCGTCCCATTCAATGGATAGCATACCGCCTGACGCAGCAATCAGTCTCGGTTCCGTGCATTGGCCTGGTGGTGAGATGTTCGAGGTCGAGATTGTCGTCACAGATGAGTTTGGAGACTCGAAGTATCCGTTGTTCACGGAAAGCATGAAGAAGTACTTCGTGAGCGGCTTGAGCTGTGCCAGAGTGGCGCTTTGGCGTGTCACGGATGAATCGTTGGCTCCATACCCGACATAAACCACGTTCCAGTCTCCTTTGGTCAAGTTCGTCGCAATGTAGAGCTGATACCGACTGATCGGGCTGCCGCCCTTGTCGAATGGGTCCACAAGGGCCAGCACCATTCCACCACCGGATACACTTTGCGTTGCGATTTGCGGTGGCTCCGGCTGCGAAATGTTGGCCGTTTGGAAGATCGCCGGTTCATTGGTGTCTTTCTTGTTGAAGTCGCACAACGATATCGAGTTCACGGCAAACGCAGTGACCACGTGGTCCGTCAAAGGCTCGAGGTTGGAAACGCGCATGACCATCGTTCGCTTGAGCGGTGTTGACATACTCGCGCGCTTCTGCACATCGGTGGCTTCCAGCTCTGCGCCGTTAACGAACACGGTGAAGTCATCGATTGGCACACCTCCCGTGTCGCCTGGTGAGTCGACGCGGAACGAGATAGCACCGCCTGTTGCGTTGATGAGCGCGACCTGTGGAGGAACCCGAGGGATTGAGGCCCCCGTAGTCGACAAATTAGCAAACCTTGTCGCTGCGCCGATCACCGACGCCGACACTTTCATCACGGACGATCCCATGTAGGCTGCTGTGAGCGGAAGGGTACCCTTGGTCGCGTGCGTCATGTCGCCAACAACGAAGACTCCATCAGCAGCACGGATCACCGCTCCACTGGAGACGATTTTCGATACGTCTTCGCTCGTGATCAGTGATTTCGATCCTCGAGAGCACGAAATTGACCCGGGCAACTTCGACTCTGGAACCTGGTTGATGGAGAGCACGAATATCTCATACCAGCTAGCCGCGTACAGTTCTTCGATACGGATCGATTGGCTCACTGCTTGCATGGCTTGGGCGGCTAGTTTGTATCCCGTCGTCGCATTCCGCGCGTAGACGTCATAACGAAGCAGTGGAACACCGCCAGTGTCAAACGGAGGCGCCCACTGGATGGTGATCGATCCACCAGTTGAAAGTTGATAGGGATCTTGGGAAATCGTCGTCGCGGCTGCGA
Organism: Pythium sukuiense; assembly: GCA_023334995.1. Taxonomy (NCBI): domain Eukaryota; phylum Oomycota; class Peronosporomycetes; order Pythiales; family Pythiaceae; genus Pythium; species Pythium sukuiense. The sequence continues at coordinate 24,481 of JAADVL010000250.1, forward strand.
GGGTTGGAGCGGAGGTAGTGAATGCAAACGGAGGGCCGATCACTCCCCAGCCGTGGGCGAACTCTGGCACGACAACGTCGTTTCCTGCCTGCAGAAATCATAAATTTGTGAGCCGAACCCCACTAACACAGCTCAGCGCGTGCAACAAAAGAGCGATACAAACCTGAACGGCAAAGCGATAGGTTGTGAGAGCATTGAGACCGAGCACATATCCCTTCAGCATCGCGACCGGTATCTCGAGAATCAACTGGAAATCAAACGTGGCAGGTTAGGAACTTGAGTTGTCGGTAAGAGCAAATGAGAGAGAGAGAGAGAGCGTACGTACCTTCGGGACATTTTTCGACGAGATGATGTAGACGCGATACTTTGTGATCGGAACACCTCCTGTGTCGTTCGGACCGACCCACTTCAGAGAGATACTTCCACCGGTACTGCCAGTCTGAGAGATTGAGATGACGGCAGCGGGCAGCGTCGGCGTTGTCGTTGTAAACCATACCGGTGCACTAAATGGACTGAGTCCCGCAACGTTAATGGCTGCGACAGAGGCTCCATAACTTGTCTGGGCTTGCAACCAGCCCACAGTAGCAGTACTTCCGAGTGCAACAGTCGTGTTGAAGAATTGGTCACTCGCCGCTGGGTTCAGGATGCGCACTACGTAGCCGGTGAGTTGGCCTTTGGCACTCCCATTGTGTGGCGGCAGACCAATCCCCAGTGTGACACCACCACCCGTTGTAGCCAGCAAAGCAGGAGTCGGCGGCGCTGCTGCAGCCGACACATCTCCGTCGTCGATAATGACAACAGTGGTGACTGGATTCTTCAAGAGGGCTCCGCCACTCAGCGGCACGACTAACAGTGTGAACGTTTCGTCCGGATACTCGAAGGTCTTGTCATTGATAATAAACACGCGAACCGATGTATTGGTTTGGCCATCCACCATGGACACAGTCAACCCAGGGGCGCGGCGATAGTCACGGTCGCCAGTTGCTGTGCCATCAGTCAGGATCACACCGAGCACAATCAAGCCACTCTTTCCTCCTTGACGAAAAATGGGGATATCCAACCAAACCCCATCTTCTCGGACCGGGTAGTACTGGTACGCGAACCCGACGTATCCAGCGTCACCATCATCAAGAATGGTCACCACGGCAGTCGAATTCACACCAATACTCGGCGCAATCACTTGGCTGCTTCCAACTACGGTTGCTGATGTGAGCTGTACTGTGAACTGCTCGTTTGGAGCCTCGTAAACGGCGTCGTTGATGATGAGGATAGGCAACGACGCGGACGTTTGAAGCGCACTGAATGTAATATTCGCGGACGCCTTCACAGAGCCCGCTACAAGAGCGTAGTCTTGTGCGATTGTCGCCGCATTCGAGCCAGAGGAATATACCGAGAACGCTATGACCACTGAGCCACTCAGACCATTCGTTCGAGTGACGATGAGGACCACGCCACCCGCGGATTCCGACACTTTGGCTGCCGTGGCCGCAAAGTCGAACTCACCAGCAGCATCGGGAAGAGTATTTCCCGCCACGGACGGACTCCAATCACTTTTCCCAGCGCTGTTGATCGCACGCACCGAGATGGAATATGATGTCAAGAACTTGAGTCCCGTTCCTTGCAGTGCACGGGTAGTCGACAATGAAACGATTGCAGTGGTCGATCCGACCTCAAGGAATTGCACTTCGTACGATAGCGTTATATCGCCACCTGTGTCGACTGGTGCAATCCAAGTCACAGAGATGGTCGAGCCTGTTGCTCCAGTGACTGTTGGACCGACGCGAATCGATCCTGGTAGACTCGCCTTCCCTGTCTTTACGGTGAGCTCGGGACTGCTTCCAGCTTCTCCGAGTACATTGACAGCCCTCGCTGTGATCGCGTAGCTCGTCAATTTGAGCAAACCGAAGACTGGGAACTGTGCTTTAAGAGCCCCCGTCGCTAGTGGAGCACTGCCGAGCAAACCGAGCGTAGCCTCGTATAAACGCAATTCCGATACTGTCGCGCCTCCCGTATCAACTGGAGCCGACACTTCGATTGTCATATTTCCTCCGAACACGCTCAGAGCCAGGGGGGTCACCGGAGGAGCAGGTAGAGTGACGTTCAACGTCGTAAACACGCTCGATAGCATGTCACTGCCACCGATCTGACTGTAGGCCACGATTTGGAGCGTGTACGACGTCAACGCCAGCAGCCGCGTGAATCGGAACGACGAGTCGACTCCAGTATAGGCGCCCGCCACCGAAGAGCCTTGAACGAGCTTGACATCAAATAGTGACACAGGCGTGCCTCCAGAGTCAGGATCAGCGGCCCAGTTAACTTGGATGAAACTCGCACCGGTGAGATTCGTCACCAGCAATGGAAGCTGCGGCTTTGTCGCTGCTGTAGTCTTTGCGGTGAGTGGAGAACTGAGCTCCGACCCCATAGTACTCCATGAGAAAGCTCGGATCGTGTACTGGTATGACGTCGCGGCTCGTAGGTTTTGTTTGTCCGTGAAGTTTGAAGTAGTTGCTGGTAGGTTTTGCGCGACTGGAACACCGTCTCGATACACCCAGTATCCCTTGAGTGGCTGGCCTCCTGTGTCAATCGGTCGAGTCCACGCGATCTGGATGGCACCGCCGGTGACATACGCTAGTTGACGAAGATCCATTGGTGCAGATGGGGCTGTCGCGATGAGCGTCTTCACCACGACAGGATCGCTCATGGGACTCTCGCCGACGGATGTAGTGGCTTTCACCATGTACGTGTAGACCGTTGACTCAATCAGATCATTGTGAATGAACGAAAGCCGACTTGATCCTGGGGTCGTGAAGATGGGGACGGTTCCGGTCGGAGACACGAGTGATAGTGTGTAGCTATCAATCGGTACGCCGCCAGCATCGGTTGGCGGAGTCCACATCACCTCGATAATACCGCCCGTGTACCGCACAAGAAGAAGCGTAGGTGCTGGAACCGGGAGGGTTGGAACGGTCGTGGTCAAGTGGGCAATCCCACTCGCTGCTAACTCGCTGGGTGAGTAGCAATTGGACACTTCAGAATACGCGATGACGTACATTGAATACGTTGTGGTCGCATTCAGCCCGTACACGACACCCCGCGTGACTGAAGTACCCTTGCCATCGTAGCCAACGACATCAGCGACCACGCTAGTTAAGTTGGCTGGCAGGTTGGGCTTGATGAATATTGTGTAGCCAGTGATTGGTCGCCCAGCTACGTCCAGCGGCTCTTGCCAATTCAGCTCAATGGATCCACCCGTTGCAGACACGCTCACAAGATTGAGTGGACCCGATGGTAGCGACCGCTCCAACGTTTGGTGGAATATTGAAGCGCCATACGCACTGGCTCCGACGGAGTTGATCACCTGGTACTTGATCTCGTAGGTTGTGCGACGCTCCAGGCGATACACCGTGTAATTGTCTGACGCTCCTTCGTACGTTTGAGTGAAATCATCGTCGAAAGCACCTCGTAGGAAGAGCCGATAGAACTCGACGTCCGATCCACCAACGTTGATGGGCTTGAACATCTTAATCGTCATCGCACCAGCCGAGAACCAAGTCACATTTGCGACTGGTGGAGGGTCCGGCACGTCTGGATTTGAAGTGCGGAAGACTGCGATGCTGGAAAGCTCGCCGCCAGTGTTCACTGCCGTCGTGAAGGCTCGCACTTGGATAGAATAATCCGTTAAGGCGACCAAGCGTTGGATCGAGCAGACATTCGGTAGCGAGCACGACACTGCCGAGAAGAGAGCGAGTATGCCGTCACTCGAGACGTTGTAGATCTTGTAGGTGATAACAGGAGACCCACCCGCGTCCAAAGGAGCATTCCACCTGAGAAGGAGACTTGAACTGGACGCAGCGATCACGCTCACGTTCAACGGAGCCGTAGGCGGAGTTGCCTTTGTCGTGCTGATCAAAGCGTTGTTGCTGCTGACACCGAGACCAGCTGAATCCACGGCGAACACGACCACTTGGTACGTTGTCGAGGCGTTCAGGTTGTACACAACTGCTGAATTCGTCGTTGTCGACACGTTCAAGACCGCGTTTTGACCTGATGTGAAGCCTAGCGAGTATGAAAGATCCACGTCTGTGCCGCCACGATCCACCGGCGGAGACCATTCAAGCTGAACGGAGCCACCCGTCGCGGTGATAAGCTTCAAATTCGTGATCTCCTTTGGAGGAGACACATCTCCGTCGTCAAATGCCGTCACATTCGCCACTGTATATTCGCCGAGCCATACCCCGCCAAGTAGGATCCGAAAGCTCAGTGTGATCGAATCAGGCCAGTACTGAAATATCGAGTCGTCTTCGAATACAACCGCCAGATCGTGCTGCGCATCCCCTTCGTTGAACGTGACGATTTGCTCTGGCAATGTGAACCGATTCTGGTCTGCAACTTGTTTTCCAACGACGAATACTTCGATCACTGCAGCCGGTGAGCTGCCACCGTACCGAGTGATTGGCAAATATACGGTACCAGCATTTTCAGGAAATTCGAACTGAGGCTGCGAGAAGGAGATGAAACCAGCATCACTGTCATCAAGCAGCAAGACCCGCGTTTGTGTCTGTCTGTTGGTCGGTCCGTCGGTGATTCGTACGATGAATGTCGTGTTGGGCTCGTATGTGGCGTCATTGATGAGTACGATGTCGATTGTTCCCGTCTTGACCCCCGATGCCATTGTCAATGATCCGGTGGCCGATACGTAATTCGTTCCGGACACTGCTGATTCGTCAACTGTCTCAAAGGAATACGCGATCTCACCAAACGATCCTTCAACCCGAACAACCTGGACAGAGGCGACCACGGAGTCTTCTCGTACCACCATTTCAGCATTCTGTGCTGTAATGCGGCCTTGGAATGGCTCCTCCGTCATGAAGACGGCAGTAGGACTGGGATCACCACTCAAACCCGACGACGTTACAGCTCGCACCGACACAGCGTAGTACGATGTGTGCTCAAGCTGAAGCAGAGTTGCGTTGAGAGAGGACGTTGTACTTTGTGCGACTTGGCTGGTCGAGAGAGCGATCCCCATGTCGTCTGACTGGAAGTAGGAGACCACGTACTGAAGACGAACATCACCACCAGTGTCTTGTACTGTTGGCCACGCAACGATCAGCCGATCGAACGAGACACCAACAAGTTGGACGGCGTCCACAACGCTAGGCTGAGAAATGTCGCCCGTTGACACGACGAGCACATCACCGTTTGTGTCTCCTCGCGAATTACTGGCAATCGCGTGGAAGCGGTACGTCGTCAAAGCGACGAGATTCTTCACAACGGCTGAAGTCTCTCCTTGGGCAAAACTGTGGCCGACGCTTGAGCCATTACGAACTGAAAGGCTCACCACCTCGCCACCATTGTAGCTAGGTGGATACACCGTCAGCCTCATACTTCCACCAAGGATGTCGGACGCCGTCGGAGCAGGCGGTGCGCTTGGCAAGTCAACTGGACCTGTGTACACGCCGTACTGGCCAGTGGGTCCGGATCCGATGGCGTTTACAGCTTGTAAACTCAACTGGTACGAGCTCGTCGCGTTTAGAGATGTGAAAGTATACGACGTCTCCATTCCATGATACGACTCGATGGTCGTCTCACCAGCGCTGTCGAGGAGTGTGACGATGAACGCGAGAATCGGGATTCCTCCTGTGTCTTGTGGACGCGTCCAGTTGACGTTGATTCGACCGCCAAACGATACAACGTTTGAAAGCACGGCAGCCTCAGGGGCTGTTGGATCGCCAGTTTCCGCCTGCGTGGACGAGTAGTCACCCACGTACAACTCGTTGATAGCGCGGACCATGTACAAGTATGGGGAACGTGCCGTGAGGCCATTCGAGTCGGTGAAGGATAACGACGTAGTCGTGTAGACGACATCTTGGCGATCAGCTCGCGTGACTTGGTAGTAGATGATTGGCCTACCACCAGTATCTTCTGGTGGCACCCACGAAATCGTCACGTGGCCTCCCGTACTACCCAGAAACACGATGTTGGCGACGCGTGTGGGCGCGGTACAAGCTGTGGTTGTCACGGAAATGATCTCACTTCGACCACCCGGACCATCTTGGTTGAAAGCTCGCACGGCATATCGATACGTCGTGAGCTCTGTGAGACCGTTGTGACTGAATATCTTGTTGTTGCTTCCGTATTGCGAGCTGATCGAGACAGCCTGCGCGTTGATTCCTTCGCCATCCAAGATTAACTCGACCGTGTAGCCGTCAAGATACACGCCGGCTAAATCGTCAGGGTCATCCCAGACGATCACGATCATTCCGCCGGAGACGCTCGATTGCCGGAGAGATTGAGGTGGTGAGACTTGACTGGACGGCAGCATCGTGACGGTGATGAACTGGGACATTTGCTGCGCAGCTAGGTTCACACAATAGCTTGCCGAATTCTGGGCGACAATGGCAAAGGCGTACGTGGCACTTCGTCTCAGCCCCTTCAAAGCCAACTGGCGAGCCGTCGAGTCACGCCCGTCGTACACAGTGAAGAAGTCGTTCGAAAAGAAGGCGTCTGTTTTCTGGAAAACTGTATACCCGAGAACGTCGGCAGCTCCTCCAAGATCAACTGGAAGGTCCCAGGCCAGGTACAGATTACCGGCAGTGACCCGAGTGGGGCCGAAATTGTCTGGTGGCGAAGGCAAATCGATGGTGGACTTTGTTCGCAGGGTAACACGGTCACTTGGCGGACTTGAGCCCTGATGGTTTACACCCAGAAACAGTCAGAAATCACAGCTCGCTCCTTTGTCAGGGGGGAAAACGTACCATATCGTTGTGAAGCACGACATAGGCCTCGTAAGTTGTGGAAGCAAGCAGTTTGTAGACCGTACAAGATCGAGCTGACGAGTCGTTAACCCACGGTGTCGCATCTGAGCACGCAACTCGAAATGGTTCGTCGGTGGGGATGCTACCATTGACCAGTATGCCGTCATCATCAAATGTCGGCGCTTTTCTCAGGTACAGCGAATAATCACTGATGGGGATGCCTCCGAGATTCATAGGCTCTCGAATGAGCAGACTGAGTGAGCCACCTCCCGCCGGGTGCATCATCTCTGGCGGTGGTGGCTTAGCTGCCACTGTAGGGGCACTCGTTTGAGCAACAAGATGCGCCGACGGCGAGCTGTCCAGTGGTGCTGGAAAGGAATTCGTCGATGCCGCAATCAGGAACTCATACTGCGTTAATGCCCACAGGCTGTCCACGGAGTAAGTCGTCACTGGTTGTGTCAGGTTCGCGAGTTGTCGAAAGATGTTGTCTTCCCTTCGCAACCAGATCACGTATCCCGACACATCTTCGCCTCCAGTGTCACTTGGAACACTCCATCCCAGGATGAGCATGCTGCTTCCAGCCGTGAGGACACGGAAATCTTCGGGCTGGCTTGCGCGAGTTGTCGCAGTTGTCATTGCAAAGAACGGATCGGAGAACTCGCTCAACCCATATATGTTCCAGGCCGCCACTTCGAGTCGATATTGCGTTCTCGACTGAAGCGACGACAGAATAAACGTGGGCGACGCACTGATGTTGAACATGCTAGAGACCTCTGATCGGTTCGATGATGTCGACACTCGAAACAGGTAGCCTCCGATTACAGACACCGTGGTGTTCGAACCATTTGGTTGCTGCCAACCGAATTCGAGCTCCCCGCCAGTCGCCCGCACGAGAAACATTCCTTGAGGCCTCGCTGGCAAGAGCATCGAGGGGTCTTCATCGTCGATGATTATAACACGACGCGTGATCACGGATTGCTGCGACGTCGTACGAGCAGTGGAAGTGGCATTGCGGTTCCGCAGACGAATTCCAAACACTCGTGTTCCGTCGTAGTACGAATTGTCAATGAGCTGGATGGTGAATGATGCGACGTGTTGTCTGTCGCTCATCGTCACCGTTGTTGCAAGTGGAAGGTAGTGCTTGGATTCTGTGCTGGAAATGTCGAACGTCTCCACATCGAAGGTAAGTGGACCACTCGAACCCTTGGCGCGGACGATATTGACCTTCAACCGTTGCATGCTCTCCGCCACTTCGGATCTACTCCTGATAAAGCACGGGAAGCCCGCGCGCTGGCTTGGCGTGACTCGTATCACCGCCTGTGACGGCATTCCGGATATCACGTTCGTTCCCATCAAGTTGAGAAGCACAGCCGTCGAAGAAGGAGTGGTAGCATCGTCTTCCCAAGCCGTTATCTGAATGGTCTGATTCTCCTGCCCGTCCAAAAACTGGAGAGTTCCAGGAGCACTGAAGGTACCGGATACCTGAAGAAACAACCCGCACTCGCACCCGATCGCAGCCTGACACTGACACCGAAGTCCAACGGTATCTGGCTGTGTCACATTGATCGTGAGATTGGCGGATCCGGCAGTTCCGTTGACACGCTGGACAGTGACATTGACGTTGTCCCCACTGCTCAATGAGTAATCTTGGGTGGCAATCTTGAACACGCCGGCAGCTTCATCACTCGTTGAGAACGTATCCATACCCCACTCGCTTACACCACGAACACCAATCGCGCGTGCGGACAAATTGTAGTTCGTGCTATGGCTCAGACCATCCAGGCGAAACGTCTCCGGGCATTTCCGCTGACCTGACCCGATCAAAGTATCGCAGTAGATCGTTTCTTGGTGAATGATGGCGCTGTCTCGGTAGGCCAAAACGTCGTACGACGTGATCTCCCGATCTTCGTTTGTGGCGGATAAAGTCGAAAAAACGAGAGAATACGAATTCGATCGCTGGAGCTGCCAGTGTGGCGTCGAAGGGATTCCCGCCGTCGTTGAGAAGGTGGCTGTGGCCCAATCGATTGACCCCGCCTCATTACTCACTCGGACGCTCACGTCATAGAAGTGCCCTGCCTCGAGGCCTGGAATCAAAAAGCTGCAGCACGGAAAAAATCCTGAGGCAACGGCACTTCCGCTCTCGTAGACGCCGTACTGGTAGCTCAACGCAGATGATCCGCTTGTCTCGCAGCTCGTACTTACTGTCACATTCATCCACGACACTGTTCGCGCTGTCAGGCTGAGTGTGATTGCGTTGGGCAAACTCACTGGTGGTGTCGTCACGAGAATCGACCCCACAGAACCTTCAAGACGAGATGCGTTCACTGCGGAGATACCGTAGACGTACGGGGTATTGGCGAGCAACCCGCAATCCCCAAACGGAGCAAATACAGGGGACGACGTGATACGACGGTAGTCGCGGTACACGTTGTAACCGATGATCGCAGCACCGCCTGTATCACGTGGAGGAGACCACGAAAGCATGACCGATCCTCCGGTAGCGTTGATCTGGCGTATGTTTGAGGGATATCCTGGTGGCGTCTGCATCCTAAAAGAAAAAGGAACAAATCAACCTCATGCCGTTGTTAATGTAGCCATGACAAGATCTTGCGTACCTTGTCCGCAGTGCAACAATCAGTGACGTCTTGCTTCTCCCAAGAGCGTTGATTGATTCCACGCCAACATAATAGGCCGTCGAATGGTTCAGTCGTTCGAAACTCGTCAAAGTCGATCCTCCAGACACGATTCGCGATCTCCCTGGACCAAAAATGCGGCTGCACAGTAAACCGCTGTCGAACGACCCATTCAAAGCTGTCACGCAGCACTCTTTCGTTCCATCGGGGCATGCTGGTATCGTCGGCTGCACGCAATCGCGTTCGCCGTAGGTGAGGTTGTACTGCTCATTTGATGCCGGCACTTGAACGAGATTGCAGGTGCGGCAAGCGGTTTCATTTGAGGTGCTGTCGAAGCACGAGCTGACCGGGAAAAGCGTAGCATTGTAGAACAGATCTTCGAAACGCACCCCACCACTCGATTCTGGCGCCTGCCATGCGAACTCCAAGACACCTCCGGTGCTTGAGACCGAGCGAATGCCACGTGGCTCACTCGGTGGCGTCGGGAAAAGTGTCTGAAAAGTCACCCCTTGGATTCTTGTAGTCGTGCTTTCACGCCCAGCTGAGTTGATCGCCACCACTTTGATGGTGTAAGCTGAATCGGCAAGAAGTGTGTTGAGCTGGTAAGTCGTCGTGCCACCTGTGAGCACTGTCTGCAACCCACGCGACGAAATGACGACCAAGCGATAGTCTGATACCACCAACAAGAGCTAAGTTACCCAGAATGCCGCTGAAAGTATCCACAAGTACGGTAAACGTACCAGAGACAGGTGATCCACCGGAATTCACTGGTGGTATCCAACTTATCGTCGCTCGACTTGACGAGATTCCAGTGACACTCACGTTTCCCGGTGGCGACGTAGCTGACGGAATTGCCGTGAACAGGATGACTTGGGGGCTCCAGTCACTGACACCGATGTCTGTCGTGACCGCAACTTGGATCGAATAGTTCGAGAGGGATGCCAGCGGCATGATATCCAACGAGCGTTCATCACTCGCCGCGATCGTACTGTACACTGAGCCATTGACTTTGACGGAAAACCCTGTCAGGTTCGCGCCTCGCATGTTTCCTGGCATCAGCAACTGGATCGAGATGTGGCCGCCTGACGCGCTCAAAAAGTAAGGTGCAGGCGGGGGCTCCGGCAGTGATGCGTTCGTTGTCCACACGGTGGTCACGTTGCCTGTGAGATTACCGACGCTGCTCGGATTCAAGCACACATCCACTAGGTTCACCGCGACAGCCTTGACGTCGTACTGCGTCAGGGGCGTCAGGGGCTTCGTTGGCTGCCCTGGAAGCCGGCGAATGTCGACAGCGTAGAACTGGTCGGACGCAACAGTGTTCGCGACTTCTTCAAACACACCCGAGCCATTCACTGCCATATACACGACGTATCCGTTGATAGATGCGCCTCCTGCATCCACAGGCGGGTTCAGCTGCACGCCGATCGAGCCACCTACACAAACAAACGCCGCTGTCAGTGACCGTGCCAGCCATTATTTGTGAGTAAAGACAACGTACCTGTGACATTGAGTACAGTGGGGGTGGGACACGGCCCTGGGTTCTGGGCTTCGACAGTGCTCAGATACATTGCGTCGCTCTGGATGCTATAGAGCCCGGCATCGTTGACGACGTAGGCGTGGAGACGGTATATGGTCTTGGCCGTGAGTCCGTACACTGTGAACTCGGTTTCGCTGGCTACGTTGGAGTACGTCCACGACGTAAAGTCGGCCTGCGATCTCACCGTGAGCATGATCGTGGTGACGTTGACTCCGCCCGTGTCCCGAGGAAGCTCCACTCGCACTCGCAGGAAGCCCCCGCCGGCAGCGACCAGCGCCACGTCGCTCGGCGCGTCCGGACTCGTCGCATTCAGCGTTCGCACCAGCAGAGGACTCGACGTGATCACCGTGCTGCCGTTGGCGTCGGCGACGAGGAGATTTCCCTGGACAGTCACGTTGTACAGTGTGTTGGACACGAGCCCGTACGCGTTGTAGGTTCTCGTCCAGGACGACGCGTTCGCCACCAGCGATCCATTGATGAATACGGCGTAGTTATCGATGTTGTCGGTGCCGCTGGCGGCCTCCCACTGCACGTACAGCGCGCCGCCCGTGCGCCTCGCGAGCGTCAACGTCAATGAGGCGGTCGCATTCTGGCTCTGTGCGACGGCGGCGAGCAGCGAGAGCGCCACGAGCCATAGCGCCGCCCATAGAGGACACCTGGCGGTCGGACGCGGCATTCTCATAGGCGGATCACGCGTCAATACTGGAAGAAAGCAGTACGTCTTTTCCCGTGGATCGCATCGACGCATGAGACCATTTTGTTGGTTGAAATGGTTTGTTCTTCGAAAAAAAGTTGGCGCCAACGAGGCGGGTCAGTGCACCGTGTTTTGTCAATGGCTCAAGATGCGACCTTGTTATGGTTAAATATATTTGATGACTGTGGTTCCTCCTAAATAATTCCTAAATATCCTAATCGAGATCTCACTTTGGCGACTTCCTCAGGAAAATCCAAAAACACCGTGAACATTTCCGGCCAAACAGTCTTTTACTAGATTGACTAATTGGAGTCGTCAGTCAGCGCTGCAGCCTCCTGCATGGCGAACGTCACGTGGTTGCACATGGGAACTTCTTGAAGTTGCGGAGAGCTCCTTTGTGCTCTCGCTTGCATCGCCCCTTTCTGCCGATCCCCAATTGTGTTGGTGTTGCATCCCTTTTCTACAGTACTGTATCTCGTCCTGAAAGATCCGGTTGCAGTCGCGGGAAAGTATAGTTTTTCTCACAGGGTCCCACCTGCTGACTGATTGATTAGCGGGTTAGTCGATCCGACAGGTTCGACTTGAGCTTCTCCAACGACAAGATCAGTCTCCCTGATGACAATGGGTTCTTTTTCCTTGACGCCCATTGATGATCCATTGAAATGGACAGGCTTTGCTGACGCAGCAGCGTGGATGACAGACTGATTGCGCGCTGCCATCCAGCCTGGATGGCCCTGAGGCCCTGCGACTCAAGGACTGCGATGGGTGGCGGCTGCATGTGGCCCGATGGGGGCGTTGACTCAACGCCGTTGAGTGGCCTGTGTGGTCCTGGTGCTGGGGTGTGGTGGGCCACGCCATTGGCTTAGGGCGTCCTCGCTGGTAAGTCCACTTGTGATTCTGCTCGCTAGATCTCACCATGAAGCTCTTCATCTTGGCTGCATTCGCGGTTTTTGTGCCGGCGTCGATCTCGGCCGGCAAGACGTTCGAGTACAAGACGCTTGACTACGACTACGCCATCGACGAAGACGTCAATGGGCCACGCTCGCTAGTCATGATGATCCCGGACGGCACGGGCCCCAACATCTTCGCCATGGCGCGTACCGTGCTGGACCCGTCGCTCAAGACGCGTCTGCATATCGATCACATGCTCATGGGTCAGGTGCAGACGCACTCGTCGACTTCGTACGTGACGGACTCAGCATCGTCAGCAACCGCCTATTCGACGGGTTTCAAGACCTACGACAAGGCCATCGGCGTCGACCACTTCCAGCAGCCGCTTGGTACGATCCTGGAGGCCGCCAAGAAGCGAGGTATGGTTACTGGCATGATCGTCACGGCTCGTGTGACCCACGCCACGCCTGCCGCCTTCGCCTCGCACGTCATTGAGCGTGATGACGAGGCCACGATCGCCAAGCAGTACGTCGCCAACAAGAATCTCGACTTTCTGCTTGGTGGCGGTGGCAAATTCTTCACTGAAGACCAATTTACGGAGCTCAAGGGCGCCGGCTACTCGGTCGTCAAGAACTATGCCGAGCTCCTTGATTACCAGTCGAAGAACGAGGCCTCGGGTAAGCTGCGTGTGTTCGGCATCTTCAGTAGCAGCCACATGCCCTACGAGGTTGATCGTGCGCGTGAACAGCAGGCAGCTGGTGAGGGCAAGACCGACCGCGAGCCTAGTCTTCCAGAGATGGTCGAGTCCATCCTTGCCATCCTCAAGAACAATCCGACAGCCAAGAAGAACGGCTTCTTCATGATGATCGAGGGTTCGCGTGTCGACCACGCTGGCCACTCCAACGACCCGGGTACTATGGCGAAGGAGGCTATCACCTTCGATGAGACTGTCGGTATCGTCAAGGACTACGTGTCCAACAACAAGAACGTCGGTATCGTCTCGGCTGCCGATCATGGCACTGGTGGCATCACGCTCGGCCGCGATGGCATCTACGATTGGTACCCACGCGCTCTGCAGGCTCAGAAGATGTCGACAGAATGGATGATGACCCAGCTCACGCCTGTGCTGAAGGCCTGCACAGACGCTGCGGCCTGTAAGACGCAGCTCTACGACTCTTCTGTCGACATGCTCAAGACGCACACTAACGTCACGTCTTTCACGGAGGCCGAGACCGCCACGCTCGTCAAGGAGATCGCCACTGCCGTCGACAAGTCCAAGGACCTCGCGAACGTCATGGTCGAGCTAGGCCACATCATCTCCAAGCCAGCTAACATCGGATGGACCACCATTGGCCACG
>JAADVL010000251.1:0-38012 GCA_023334995.1 Pythium sukuiense
GAAGATGACGTTGTCAGCTCCCTTGCAGAGCAGCTCAATGTCGCCTGACGGAGTCTCGATAATCACAGTCATACGCTTGCGGTCGCTGTCAAATTCGAGCAGGTTGCGAATCTTGTACACAGAATGAGGCGTCTCACTTCCCGCTTCCAGTAACGTCATCGTGGTCGGCGTGCGATGCACGAAACGCACATTGCAAAACGCAGCGGCCGAGACAAGTGCCTGCTCATCAGGTGATGATGCTGAATACTCCGGAGTAGCGGCACTGCACATTTCAGCGAAGGGCTTCGCAGGGATCAGCGTGTGACACAGCGCCAAGTGCCGTAAGAACAGCTCAATCTTCGACCCTTGATCGCCTCCAGCTTGCAAGTCAGCAAACAATTCAGTGGGGTCGAACTCGACGAAACGCGCCGGCTCATCTGGACTGTCGGGGAACGACGTTGCGGCCTCCATCTCTTCTGTTCGCATCTCGCCACCGTAGTTCTTCTCACCGATCATGCAGAACCGGAAGAGCATCAGATTCATCGTCAGCGTGCCCGTCTTGTCGGTGAAAATGTGGTGCACGCGTCCAAGATCTTCATTGAGTGCAGACGAGCGCACCATAGCCGGCGTGTCGGAAGCAGCATCGTACATCTCGAGGTCTTGCTCCATGAAATACGCCTGCCAGTACTTGACGAATTCGAGCGATACGTTCAATGAGATCGGCACGAAGTTCTGCATGATGATGAAGTACCGCAAGTGGAGTTTGATGAGTTCTTCGTACGGGAACGAGACGCCTTCGTTCCAGTTTTCCGACTTGTGAACGCGAGTCTTGAGATACCAGTGGAGGTCTCCCTTCGAGATCATCCACAGCGCGCCAAGCAAAGCACCGAGGAAGCACACGATTTGCTGAATCATCACGACACCGATGATGAGGCCGTTAAGCCGCTTCTCAACAGACGACGACTTGACGACTGGTTCAGTGTTGCTGCAGAATACTTTCGTCTCGTGGCCAGTGAAGATGACGAGACCTGTGACTGACCGCGTGTTGCGGACCACGCAACTGCGAAGAATCATTTGCTTGGCCGTGATGGGCAGTTGCACACCGACGGAATCGTCCGCGCGAGTCACCATTTGGAGCACCGGGTGTTCACTGAGTAGCCCACTGGTCTCAGTCTTTCCAACGAGACCGACTTTCCGAGCTTGCTCGGGGCTCAGAAAGACCGAGAACTTGCCTTCAAACGAGTTGATGCGGTTGTTGGGCGGCTCACACTCGACGACGCCCCGCAGCTTGAGCAGATCCGCTTCACTACATGTCATCGCCGATACCACAGGGATCGCGGAGCGGATCTTAAGGTTTGTTTCACCATCCAGCGACTTGGTTTCAATGTAGGCGAGGTTGCCACCACGACGAGCCACGTCACGCGGTGAGACCAGCGACGGGTGCAGGAACGAGTCCTCTTCTCCTTCGACGTTTCCGAGGTCTCTATTGACATCCGTCTTCATTTCCTCGTCTCCCACGCCTTCTTCGTCCATAGAGAACCCGTCGTCTTGCTCCTCGGCGGATAACATGAACAGATCGGCTGGAACGGTCTCTCCCGACTGCACTTTGACGATGTCTCCGACGTGGATGTCGCCCCATTGGCGCGACTCCCACACGCCCAACGCCGACAGAGCGAGAACAGTGCGGCTGTTGGTCACGTGGTCAGCTCGGTGGCGCTCGCGGTCTTCCAACGCCTCCTTGATGGCGCTGCAGATGAACACGATCGTGAGCGGCAGCAAGATCGTGGGCACGCCGCTCGTGTTGCTCACCTCCTTGATCGTCTGGAGCACGGCGATGAACAAGAAGTACATGTTCGAGGGCCGTTGGATCTGAGCGAGTAGCACGCGCGGCGCGAAGTTCCAGGCGTTGTACTTGGAGCTCACGACGATATTGTCGGCAAACAGCGGCGCAGCTCGCGGGTCTTCGCTGGTCGTGCGGCTTCTTCGTCGACGACGCGGCTTCAGCGGACGGTCTGAGGGCGCTGGCACCTCACTGGACCATGGGAATCCCTTCCATTCGAGGCTCTTGCCCCAGAGAGACGTCGTGGAGCCGTGAGTCCGCTTCAGTTCTTCGGCATGGGCTTCCTCTTCGATGGCTTGTAGCTTCAGCGAATTGCGGTCGATATCGATGATCCGCATCTTGTCTTCACGCACTTTCTGCGGAGAAGACGATGGTACGGTGGTCACCGCATTAGGCGCCCACTTGCGCTGCGCAGAGAGCGACGAAGACGACGCCATCGGCAGCATTTTGCTTTTGTGGTCGATCGAATGATGCTGCCAATCCCGCCGGACACCAAGCGTAAGCAACCTTCACTCTGGCTCAACCTGTTCAATCCGATCAGAATGGGTGACATGCAGTTCAAGAGGGTGAACCATCTGAGTATGATATTTCGAACATCTAACTGTTACATCGAACCGGTTCATTTCATATCGGTTAGGTTCGAATGGGTTGAACCGGTCCGGTCCACAGGACGAGCGAGTGATGTTCTCTTGTCATCGCGATGAGTGTCGCCGTCCGAAGGTGCAGCCAGCAGGAGCATTGACGTGAAGCGGACGCTTACGAACCACCACATCTGCAAGCAGCCATGAGCGCTTCGCCGTCGTCCAATGCGTCCTCCAGCAGCGCGCTGTCATGGGAGAATGTGACGCTGTCGCCACTCGAGGTGCTGTCGCTGCAGTACGAGCATGAGCTACAGCAGCTCGAAGATGCGCACGTCGCGTCCAAGCAGAACAAGAACGGCGTGGATGTCAACGCCAAGACGGGCAAGGCCGCTGGCCGACTGAGCATCAATGTGGTTTCTGTGCAAGGACTGGGTGGTGCTATTGCTGAGAACCCAGTGCTTTCGAGTGCTAGCCCTTCGCTGTATGTGTCGACGGTGATTACGCCATCGTCAGCGTGTGAGAAGGCAACGAAGAAGCACTCGCGCACGGCATCGACGTCTGCCACGGACGGCAGCGCACGATGGGACGAGACGATTGTGTACGATGGTATCAAGGCGACTGTGTTCACGGTGAAGGCCACTGTCAACAGTAGCGCGGGCGTGATCGCCGACATCGCGCTTGGCGAAGTCGAGTTCAGCGCTGCCTCGTTCCTCAACCAGCGCACCCACTCACTGTGGTTTGACTTGAAGGCGCCAGCCTCTTCGATTACCGCTGCTGGCCAGACTCGAGGCAAAATCCAGCTCGAGATTACGTTTGGGTACAATGCGCAGGTGCGCCACGAGCGCAAGGTGGCGGATTTGATTGAGAAGAAGAAGGCGAACGACGACCTGGTCGAGCTCTACCGTCAGACCGCGCCGCTTGTGAAGGCTTCGGCTCAGCACCCTGCCTCCTATGGCACCACAACGGCTCATGCTCAGCTATACATCCCAGGTAACCGGTTCCGCGTGGACGCTCACCACCCAGGAGCGATATCTCGCACACCTCTGCCAGACAAGACCCGTGTGGTCACGCCGTTCGGTCGTGGTGTGATCGTGTCGTTCCGTGCCGAGACCAAGATCTACGTCGTTCAGCTTGACAAGGACCCGTCGTCGAAGCGTGCGAATTCGGCGTACTTGCGCCAGGCGGATGTTGTGGAGGAGCCAAGCGCGCCTCACTTGAAGATGTACATGAAAGTTGCGACGCCGTACGGCAGCGGCGAGATCGTGGAGATCCGCCCACACGACGACGTCATTGTCGTGCAGTCTGCGTATGGCAAGATGTTTATGCACCGTAAGGACGTCGCTCTTCCTGCCAAGGCGATTGAAGACATGAAGAACAAGGACTTCATTGAGGAGGCTGTGAAGCTGACTGAGCAGGGCAATGCGCAGTTCAAGGACAACCAACTTGCAGAGGCCGTCTACAGCTACTTGCGCTCGCTGGGATTCCTGCAGCGTGTTGACCAGGACATCGCCACACACAAGGAGAAGGCTGAGATTCTGCAGACCATGATTCGCTGCCACCTCAACATCGGCACGTGCAAGTTGAAGATGGACGCGTACGAGGACGCGGAGATCGCTTGCTCAAATGCCTTGAGCATTCTGTCTGTGCTGTCCGAGAACAAGCAAGGCAACGTCGTCCAGTGGATGGGCCGCTTGGGCCTCAGTGAGCAGGTTATGTTCGAGGACTGGCCGTCCAAGGCGCGATTCCGTCGCGCGAAAGCTGCCGTCAAGCTGGAAAAGTTCGTGGAGGCACGCAACGACCTCATGGTCGCCGTGCGCTTGAACCCCAAGGACAAGGCGTGTCGTGCTCTGCTGGAGCAAGTCACCAAGCACATCACGAAGCAGAAGGCCGACGAGAAGAAGACGTGGGGCGGCGTGTTCCAGAACACTCCATTAACCGACGTGGACGACGCCAATGCGCCTGCCGTGGACGTGGACGCCGAGATGAAGCGTGCGGCGGCCCGCAAGCAGACACAAGTGGAAGACATGGAGGCGTCCATTTTCACCCGCACGACCAAGAGCCAGCGGAAGCGACAGGGTGTTGATGCAGTCAAAGAAACGACGGAGGAGCCGTGGTTTCTGTCCTCCAAGGCCCTGGCGGCTGCGTCGCTGCTCACGGCTGGCGTGGCTGCGCTGGCCGTCCTGTCCCGGAAGCAGCAGCGCTCGTAGAGAACAACGTAGACAGGGGAGTGCGTTCGCGCTGTTTCTTTTCTTGTACCGAACAAAACAAAATAAACGGTGGGTGCTGCACGATCGAGAGCAAACACGGTTGTGGATAGAATGAAAAACGCACCTGTTCGTTGTCTCGCCTGGGACTGCCACAACACCTCTGCGAGGTTTTTACGCGTTGAAGGCATTTGCGTCAAGCTGCCATGGAAATGGAATCCGACTCGTTTGCGGTGTGTGGATGAGCCGGCATCGTCACGAGTGTGGGTGGGCTCCGTATCTTGCGGCGGAGTTGAGGCCACAGCTTGGCATTCAACTTTACCCGCCACCACATTCAGGGTGATGGGCCAACTGCAACCGGAGTGATGGTCAGGTTTCGTGCTTGGAGCGAAAATTACAAAGCGACTTCAACTTGCCGGTAAAATACGTTGTGTTGTGCACAGCGCCCGCCTCGCTCGCGCCTCACAGCGCTGTATCAGCAGCTCGAAGTGGCATCGATACGCCGTCCCAAGAGAAAGATACGACACAGCTGACCTCGCTTGCGCAAGTTCCATGGCGTGCTCGTCGGAATCACTGGTTGGAAGCATTCGGTCTTCCGAAGATTTCTTCCACCAGCGGGAGTTGCCCGCTCGATGGCGGCAGATTGTGGTCAGCTGAAAGAAATAAACGACGAACATGAGGGTCGCTGCCAAACAACGGACACCCAGGAGTTTATCGATTCAAAACAAATCACTCCCTTCAGCTGGGCGGTGACTCCCACAATCCGTCGACCTGCCTGTCGGCCACCATGCATCGCATCTCTGACTCTACTCGAGCTTGTGGGTGAACTCACCGAACGCACTGGTAGATTTAGCTGGCATCGACCGCGGCCCAAGTCGCCTGATTATCTGATGCCCTTGAATCATGGGACAACGTTCAGGTGTGGCGGTTATCTTTCGCTCTCCCGTTTATTACTTACGCATGTTCTTTCCTTCCGTGTGAACTTTCCTCACCTGCTCGACCCACCCAACCCGCCTCAACCGACTGCAACGCGACCATTTGTGCGTCCAAGTGAGGATGGCAGCGAACACTGGGTCAGTGCCTTTCAGTCCGCGAGGTTGTGGCCTCGGTTCGGAAAAACCAAAAAGCAACCAACAGCAAAAAAATCACCAGACGGTCGAGTGTGGCCGCTCGAAGTGAAGGAAACACACGGCGAGCGTGTGGATCGAGTGAACTGCGAGCCACGGACCGCGGCCAAACGAAGGCACAACTCGAAAAACCAGACGCGCGCGAAAACAACGAGCAGTGCGCCGGCGCGGGAGCGACCTCATTCGGCAATTTTCCTCCCAGCGCTCAAGTGGCCAAGCCTCCAACACATCCGTCGATTACCCGCCTCCGTTGACGTTGCACGGGGACCGTCCAACGACTGCCTCGAAGACACACGCGACCCCCTCCCCGTCGTGCGTGTTGAAGCCCAAGGCCGGCGCTGTGCAAGGCAACGTCTGTGAGAAGTGAACGCGACCACCAAGTGCAACGGCAACGTGAAATCTGTGTGCAACAACGAACTCCATGGGCCTCACCGACATGAAGCAATCCAACCAGTCCACGAATGAAGATGTGACTCGCGGACCACGCAAGAGCGATGCGCATGTGAAGACCAACGGCGCTCTGGCGACTTCTTCTGATCCAGCCAAGATCCTGGCGGACGACGGTGACAACGCCCACACGTTGTCAAGCGGCTTGTGGGCTTCCGACGGGCTGCTCTCCTCGTCGCGCTTGTTCCAACGCTCAAGCTCGACCCCACCAACGCATGCGGATGAGCACCAACGACGACATGAGCAAGCGGCGCGCAAGGGAAGCGACGCCTATGGCCTCAGCCGCTTTTCGCTGCGTGAGAGCGTTGAGGAGAACAACCAAGATGAAGAACCCATCGAACTGGGCCGTCAAGACCTCATCATGCCGCTTGGAAAGCATCTCCAGCGATCATGGAGTGCTCCGCCGGTGCCAGACAACGTAAGTGCTCGTGCTACCTTCGTTTCTCTTGTTCCACACTAACGTTGCTCCTTGTTCCAGTTCGATTCACTCTTCTCGAAGCCACCCATGGAGCAAGATGGCCCAAGAGCGGACCCGGTACCAATACTTTCGCTCTGCAACTATCTCTCATCAAATGATTTCTCTTACCATTGCCATGTTCTATCACAGCTTCGCTTCGGTGTTCCAGGCCTTCACGGAGTCGCTGAGAAGAGTCGTGCATCGTGGAACGAAGAAGATTTCGACACGGAGAAGCCAATGGAGAAGACCTGTGTCGCAACCGTCAGTCCGTTCGGCTCTCCAACCATGGATGAGCGTCACCACGAGATGGCGCGCGGTGCCAATCCCCAGCGGATGGCAACCTCCTTCCCTCATCGAGGATTCGTGGCGACGGAGAAGCGCCCGAGTGGCTCGTTCATGTCCCTCGTTGATCGCGTCCAAGAAGACTTCCCACGAACTCCATCACCGGTGTTTGGCTGCCCTGGCAGCATCCAAGGCTCGGTTCATGACATGGAGGAGCAGGCCATGGTCGGAGCGATGAAGCAGCTTCGCATGAACAACGCTGGTCGCTTGGCCCCACCCAACTTGGACTCGCGTTCGACGGCTCGTACCAGCGAGCGTGGTTTCATGCACGCAGGCTTTCAGCCACATGCGCTTGACCTGCGCACCCCGCATCGTGGCCACAACCAACACGGTTTTGTGGCACCGTATCCTACCCGAGCTCCACCGGGGTTTCAAGCTCCGTCGACTCGTGGGTTGTATGAGAGCCCAATGGCGAGTGACCCGCGAGCCTGGGCACGAGCGGAGCCGTCCGCACTCTACTCCGGTGGTCGGTTCCCAGTCGCTCCCATGGAGTACGGGCACACCCCACATGCGAATCTCGTGTCTTTCAAAGGTGACACGTACACTCCAAAGTTCGGAGGTGGCGTCTATGGTCACCTCGAGACCCCAGGAAGAATGTACCAAGGTCAAGGCTCGATGGTGTACCCGTCACCTCTCGGTTTCGAGGTTCCCGAGCACCACATGTACAACTTTCCTCAGCCGTCGCCAGTGTATCGCTCCAAGTCCGGACCAGGCCGTCGCCACGATTTCCCAGTGCACCCAGCGCATTCGTACTCAGCAACCAGCCTCTTGGAGGAATTCAAGTCTTCTGGCAAAGTCGACAAGTGGGATCTTTGCACGATTCAGGGCCACCTCGTGCAGTTTGCCCGTGATCAAGCTGGTAGCCGTTTCATTCAGCAGCAGCTGGAGAAAGCGGACGAGCGTGCTCGTGAAGTTGCATTCAACGAAGTGTTCCCACACGCGATGGCGCTCATGACTGATGTCTTCGGCAACTACGTCATCCAGAAGTTCTTCGATCACGGCAGCATCGACCACCAGCGACGTCTTGTCGGGCTGATGAAGAAGAACATGATCAGCCTCGCACTCCAGGTGTACGGATGCCGCGTCATCCAGAAGGCGTTAGAGGTGACCCAAGTTGACGAGCAGCTTCTTCTGATTCGCGAGATGCGTGGTCACGTGATGAAGTGTGTACTCGACCAGAACGGTAATCACGTCTTGCAGAAGTGCATCGAGGCAGCGTCGTGGAAGAAGTGTCTGGATGGCCCGGAAGGCATCCGTCACGTGCTCGGCGAAGACATCCAGTTCATTGTGGACGATTTCGTTGGCCAAGCTGCCGTTCTGTCGACGCATGCCTACGGATGCCGTGTCATTCAGCGTGTGCTTGAGCACTGCTCGCCAAACCAAATTCGCCCGATCGTGAACGAGATCATGTTCAAGTGCCGCGAGCTTGTGACCGACCAGTTTGGAAACTACGTCGTCCAGCACGTGATTTGCCACGGCGAGCCCGACCAACGTGCCATCGTGATGCAGGCGATTCTCCCCGACGTTGCCAAGTGGAGCCAGCACAAGTACGCCAGCAACGTGGTCGAGGCGTGTCTCGATTGCGCGAACAAGAAGGAAATCAGCCAGATCGTCGAGCTCATCTTGGACTGCGATGAAAGCGGGGCATCGTGTGCGTTGTTGCCAATGATGAAGCACATGTACGGCAACTACGTAGTTCAGAAGCTACTCGATCGCGCTGACCGCCACGACCGCCAACGCATTGTGCGTATCATCCAGCACAACGCGGACTACCTCAAGCGCTTCACCTATGGCAAGCATGTGCTGAGCCGCCTCGAGCGCGAGGCTAACAGTAACCCAAGCGGCCGTTTCTGCTAAGCCCTTGTCTCCAAGCCACCACCTTCACCCGATTCCAAGAAGCTTTCCACCACCTACTTATTTCCGAACGCGAAGCACAAGATTATCAAGTCAAGCCGTGGACATCGCCCAAGCACAAGCCCAAGCACCAGCCCAAGCCTCACCACGCCGTCTCGACGCATCTTCTTGCTTCCTGTGCATATAGACACGTCCTCTCCGTGCAAGTCCAGTCGAAACTACCAAACAAAAACAAGGGTCAGAGCAGGTTCTTCCGTACACTAAGTATCCGATTCCTCCACATTTTAACTCAACGCACAATATTACACGAGCCCGCTTTTTCAAAGTACAAGATGCATTCACACGTGTCCTCTATCTCGAAGTCTACGAAGCTAATGCCTTGGCGACCTGCTCCGCAGCTCGCGTGCCCGTGTCGAAGGCGCTGTGGACCGTCATACCTGGCTGCTCGAAGGCCGTGGCCTCTCCTGCGAAGAAGATGCGGTCGTCGATCGACTCCGCTAGGTCCTTGGACGCGTGGTCGCTCTGTCCAACGAGTGGGAAGCTGTATCCGCCGCGGATGTACTCCATGTCGCCCCAGTCGACGTACTTGCCTCTAACGAAACACTTGGTTGCTGGTGTTGGCTCGTCCTCAGTGCCGTAGATCATGTCCAGTTGTGCAAGGAACTTGGCCACGATCTCCTTCTCGTCGATCTTCGTGAGCAGCTCGGCACATTCGGCGCCAGCAAAGCCCGTCACGAGGTACTGGACTTGGGCTGAGTCGTCCGACTCGAGTGCCAGCTCGTCACCGTTGTCCACCAGGTAGCCGACACCGACGGAGCTGTTCACCCAGAACTCTGGCAGGAAACAGTCCGAGCAGATCACACCGTGCGTGTTGCTGGGCCAGAAGCTGTCCGTGAAGTGCATCAGCACCTTGGCGGCACGACGCATGCCGAAGGACTCGGCGGCCTCACGTTTGCTCTGCGAAAGAGCCGGCACGTACTCAATGTCAAGAAACACGGACGCTGGCACGGTCACCACGAGCTTGCTGCACGAAATGCGCTCACCCGTCGTGCTGGTGAGGACGATCTTGTCGCTGTCGGTGTAGTAGATGGAGCGAACAGCATACTGGAGCTGGACGTTCACACCTTCCTTCACGTAGTCAATGACGCGTCCAAACGTCGGCTGCAAGCGGAAGTCTCCATCGTCTTCCAACTCGATCCACTGGCGCTCATACCGGCAAGTCACCCGCCACGAGATGTCCTCAAGCTTGCTGCCAGCAGTGTTCGCGTAACCCGCGTCGGCGAGCTTCATCATGGACTCGGACAGGTTGCAGCTCTTGAAGTAGTCCATCATGGAGGCCGTCGGCGGGATGGAATCGACGTCTTCGATCTCACTCAGCGCATCCACGGCATCGTTGAAAGCACAGAAGTCCGGATCCTCCGAGTCGTACGCGAGCATGCGCTTCTGATCCCCCAGGTAGTAGTAGCCGATGCCTCCGTCAGGAGCTGGATCCGTCGGACCACCGTCACCCTAGAGATGGCGAACATGACCGTCAAGTTAGCCAAGCCTTGAGTAAACGAAGGTGGTGCCAGTGATTGGTATGGGTGTGATGTACATGCAACATGAATGTATTTGGTGGTTTGATTGGAATATGTTTGAATCCGGACTGACCCCCCAGAGTGGATACATGCGACTTGATGGCCAAGAACTGGTGACACCGAAATGCATGCGTGGACGTGTGCTCCCGAAGGAACCCACAGCTCTGAGGTGCTAATTATAAGGAAACATTCTCTATCGCATGCGTATGAAGGCCAGAAGATTATCGGATAATACAATCAGTGGCTGATTAATCGATGCTTTTCTACCACAGCAGCGACGCTCACTTCCGTACGAGTACGAAGCAAGCGTCTCCGAGGGTAGGGAGATGATATACAGAACATACACTTCACTGCTACAATTGCATTCGTCACACATTCGCACCTGAGCCCACGTGAAGATCTCGCGCAGGTTCCACTTCTGCTGCTCGGCCAGCTTCGTGAGCGACGTGTTGGCGCCATGCAGCAACTCGGCGCCGATCTCCACTGGCATGCCCGGGATGAAGCCCGTCGTGGACAGGATGCGCCCGCCCACGCGGTCCAGAGCCTCCACGACCAGCACATCGGTCACGCCTTTCTCACGGATGAGCAGCTGGGCCGTTCGCAGGCCTGCCACGCCGGCACCGATGATCACGACCTCGTGGTGTGTCTCCGCCATCGTGGTGGAGGGATATCGTGTTATGCTGAAGATGAGAGCATTGCGTTCGACTCGAGCCAGAACGAAGAGGTACGGAACCACTGGCAGGCAGAGCTCGTTACAGGGACAACGTCACCACATACAAAGTCCAATATAAACAAACCGGTTTTAAAAAGGAATCTATCGGTACTTTTACGACGGTATCAAATATTTACTAGTATGCGACGTGTGAAAGCGACGTTCAGGCCTTGGAGCTCACATCCGGGGTGGGTGTGGGCGTCTCGGGTTCGCTCTCGCTCGAGCTGGTGCTGACACTGCCGTCGCTGTGGCGAGTGCTGACTTTGGTTCCTTTGCTGACCGTCACAGGATCTGCATCATCACCATCCGTCGTACCTGTTGTTTGAGGCACCTTTGCAAGCAGCACGAAGACACCGCCGACGGTCACCGCACAGCCGACAAGAAACAATGCGGCCGAGAGCGCGTCGTAGCCGCTCGCTTCGTCGAAGTACACCATGCCGTTGATGAGATTCGAGAGGATGATGAACGCGTGGTACGGCGGCACAAACTTGAGAGTCCCGAAGTGTTCGAGGCCCAGCGTCATGAGTTTGAGCTGGGAGAGCACGCAGATGGGGATGCCGATGACGAATACGTAAAGGATCGGATTGCTCAAGTCAGTGGACTGGTGCTGCGTGACGCTCTTGAGAACTTCGACTGTGCACTTGACACAGAGACTTGAAAAGCCACTGAGGACACCGGCGCCGATCGAGAAGCAGCACAGGCCAGGCGCCTTGTTCTGCAGGTGACGCTTCTTCACGATGACAAATGAGCCGAGCAGCGAACCGAGGAGTAGGATCGAATAGAGCGCTGGGAAGGCAGACCGTGAGAATATTTCCTCGATGTCAGCGAGCTCGAATGTTTGCTGCTCCAAGTCTGCGAGTCCCACGCCAAGCATCGCGATACCAACGCCGAACAGCACGAGCACGGTCGCGATGATATCGTAACCGGTCACTGCCTCGTGGAGAACAGTGAAGGCCAGGCAGCCATTGAAGATCAACGTCATCGCAGCAAATGGCGCGGTCACACTCTGCCCGAGAATGCCCAAATTCACGATGGCTGCGATCGTTCCGCACACAAGCAGCAACAGTCCGATGTAGAAGAGCGGGTGGTGGCGCTCAGAGGCTGCAGTTGCTTGCACTCCGTTGTGGCGACGAATCAATGAGTCAACCTGGTGTCCGAGTCGTTGGGCGCAATACCCTGCAGCCGTTTGAAGGCTGCCAACGACCGAGCTGACCACGCCGACGCACAACAAGATGCCCGACGACGTGGTTGATGTCGAGTCACCATCGCTTGAAGTAGCCGCCATCACAGCGATCGCGACGAGAGAGAGCACCGCGAAGCCGACGCAAAATGCGATCAACGCCAAGAAAGGCGTCGGCGCGAACACCCACTGCAAGCAACATCACACAAGCACACGTGTTAGCCTATCGAGAAAAAGCGTAGTACACTTGCATCGCGTACCCATCTACGGTCGCCTTTCAGGCGGTGGAACTTCTCCTGGAGCTGCAACGGCACATGCTCTTCCTCTCCTTCGTCCGCAGCTTCAATGGCCTTCTGCTGGATGTTGCTGCTCTCATTTTCACTGCGTGACAGAACGTCCTCATGCTCCGACGGACAGAACTCTTGGAACTCGGCGCTTTCTTGTTTCGCCAGCATGGTCACTACTGGATTGCCACGAAATGCTGAGCCGTGCGGATAGGGATGGATGGGTACCGTAGGGAGCTGGGGGAACTGAGCTTGCGTTGCGTCGCAAGCGAGTTGCTTTGGCCGTTAGCCCTTCCGATCCGGCGGTTGGGATGGCTGCACTTTCCCAGCCAGAGTGAAGTTGATGGGCCGAGTGAAAGGTCACCCATCAATGTCTCCTATTGGTCATAAATAGCAAAATAAAAGCCAATTATATGTCGATGATGTAGTCCACACCACCATGCAATGATCACGTCGGGAATCCCAGGCCCGGCCCCATTGACGACGATGGCGGCCGTGCATCAGATTAATATTCACGAACAGCTCGTCCACCAGGCAGTCACTACCGGTATCCGCATATCCGATAGAGCTTCTGTTAGACGGGAGGGCAGCAATGCTATGCCACGACGCGTGGCAGAGCTCTCCTCCTGCTGCTGTTGCAGCCCAGTTGACATGACAGTCGGTGGCTACCTCGTGCAACGTCACCGTGAGAAACGACTACCACATATATCATCCAATCAAAAGCCCCTAAAATGGCGTTGTCGGTATCTGATTGGTTACTAAGAGGTTCAACTTGCTCGGCGCGTCATGCTTGCGGCTCGGTGTCGTCGTCCTCGAAAAACCTCATTTGCGAGGCTGATTGCCGCTGTGAGTGCCATGCACACGTGACGATACAGCTCTCGACCGTTCCCTTGCTTCTCTTCCTCTTCTGCAGCGTCGGACGAATCGCCATTAGATTCCTCACTCTGCAAAAACCCCTCCAACAGCGCCACCTCCCCACCCCACTACACAGCACCAAGCTCAGTACCATGTCGGACCTCAAGGCTGAATTCGAAGCTGCCGCCGCGCTCGCCAAGACCTTCACCAAGGACCCATCCAACGACGAGAAGCTGGCGCTGTACGCGTACTACAAGCAGGCCACTGTCGGTGACAACAACACGGCCAAGCCAGGCATGTTCGACCTCACGGGCAAGGCCAAGTGGAACGCGTGGGCGGACAAGAAGGGTCTCTCGTCGGAGGAGGCCATGAAGAAGTACATCGAGGAAATCGAGAAGCAGAAGGCGATCTACGCTTAAGCGACTGCGGCCGTCACAGCCCCACTTGCCGCGAGGAGCTTACAATTCTTCGCTTCCTTGAATGTATGTACCCACGACTAGAATGAAAATGGAAAACTATGGAAAATGAATGCGCATCCTTCTGTCGTCTCAATACTGTATGCCAATCATGAAGAAGCCAAGGCTTGGAGGTGGTGGTTCAGAAACTCATGTACGATTAGGATACCGGTACTCATTGCTCACGACATGTCGTCCAATCCGACAGATCTGCACTATGCACAACTACACTCACTTAGATGCGTCACTACTCGCGACTACTACACGCGCTTCCGCACGGACGTGTCGATCTTGGCTTCCATGCGTGCGACGTCGTGCATGAGCCGGGTGATCTGGACCGAGTGTTGATTCAGGGTCGAGTTGAGAGACATTTGCTGGCTCGCGAGCTGCTGCTGGGTCTCTGTGTTCTGGGTCAGAAGCCGCATCAGCAGCATTTCCATCGGCTCGCCGTTGCTGGTTGGGCCGCTGGTTGCAAGAGCGCCAGCCAGGTTGGCCGGGGCGGAGCCGTTCACCGGCATCGGTGCGACCTGCGCGAGTTCATCCTGCGAGGTGGCGGTGCTGTGGCGCTGCTGGGAATCCGTGTCGTCGTCGGTGTCGTCTGATGGCTGCGGTAGATTCTCGCTGGCAGCCTGGGCGAGACGCTCCAGGATCTCGACGTCGCACGACTCACGCGGACGGGTGTCCAGCACGAACACGCTGCCCACAGCGTAGCCTGTGTGTCGGTCGATGATGGGGGCGGCGGCGTAGAAGCGCACAGCAGCAGCGCCAGACACGAGTGGGTTGCACTCGAAGCGCTTGTCCTTGAGCGTGTCCAGTACCACCATCGGCTCCTTGGAGAAGAGCGTGTACGCACAGAAAGCAATCTTGCGTGGGATCGCCTTGTGGGCCAAGCCGACACTCGACTTGAACCACTGGCGGTGTTCGTCCATGAAACTCACAGCGGCCATGGGGCAGGCCAATCGCGCCTTGGCCAGATCACAGATCATATCGAATGACTTCTCCTGGCTCGAGTCCATGATCTGCAGCGCTGCCAGCGCCTCCAGGCGGTCGATTTCATCGTACGGGACTGGCGGCTTGGGCCACGGGTGCGTCCAGTTCGCATAGTGCGGGTGGAGTGGGCTGTGCGCGCGCGCGTCCAGCTCATCATTGGATTCCTGGTTACTGCGGTAGTGTGGTCGGTGGCTGCCTCCGTGGCCACGCTGGTTGTCGTTGTACTGGGCTTCAGCCGAAGGCGAGTCGGCCGGGTCGAAGTCGTGGTCTGCCTGCGACAGTGGCGAGTGTAGGTGGTTGCTCAGCCAGCGGCGCGAGGACTCGTCGCTCGTCTGTGTGGTTGGGGACGCCGATCGTTGCGAGTGCGACTTGATAGTGGCGGAGCGCGCACGGACGACGTGGACGCCTGGGTTGGCCTGCGGGGCTGACGCTGTCGTGTTATCGCCTCCGTTGAAGATGCACGAGATGCAGACGCGCACACGTGTGTATCCGATCGCGGAGAGAAGCGCGTTCTTGTGAAGCGTGCAACCGCTGCACACTACCTCACCGCACATGCGGCAGTGGTGCTTCCGTCGGAACGTGCCGAAGCCGCGCGTGCAGACGTTGCAGACCGTGCGCTCGTGGTCGGCGACCCAGTCGTTCGGATCCACGAGGTGCTGCACGAGGAACTCGTCGTTATCGGCAGGGCGGTCGCCGCGGCGTGCCATGTCCTTGGTCATGATTTTACGGTTGTGGGGTCCGTAGCCGAGTGGCTGTGTGTGTGGGGGGGGCTATTGGGAATGGTACGCTTTGGGGGTCGGCGCCGACTCCGAAATGTGGAAGTGAGCTGATGGAAGAAGCAGCTCAGCCGCGAGCTGGGCAGGCAGACGCGATCGATGGACGGAATCGACCCGAGGAAGGAAGGAATCGGACGACGGAAGGATAGATGGAATGAACAGCCAGCCACAAAGAGCTGACTCGCGACCGGCTCGCTCTCTGGACGATTACCCGCGGCAGTGACATCCTAAAAGGAGGCCAGTGGCGCAAGCCCGCACAGCCGCGTCTGCGATGTTCCGTCCGCATTCTGCCGACCAATGGGGCATGTTCCCAGTCCGTCCTCCTGAGCCCCAATGCGAAGAGGAGACGCACGTACCCCACTCCGGACACTCGCGAGCTGGACTCTCTGCCCGAGTTTCCATGGACATTTTTCTGTTGGATCTTGGTTGACGTGAAAGTTTTTTCGTTGGTTTTTTTCAAAGTTTTTTTTTTTTCCGCTGGTTCGAGTGCGTCCTGCAGACCAAAGAAAACTTCCAGACTCGAGTCTATCGCCAACGAGTTGAATACATTCGGCACATTACGCCGCATCGATGGAAGAAAAAACCCCGGAGAAACACCAACGTTGGATTTTTCCACCCTTGCTGGTCGGAAAGTTGGCGGATTCGAATCCGGCGTGGCACGGAGTGCGCGGAACGTCGGGAGAAAGAGCGGCGCTCGGGCCGAAACCGGTGTGTCGACTTCACCACTGAGATGCGGTTCGTCTGTCCCTCAGACTTGAGGTTCGCGGCATTTGATGGAGCTCTTGAGGCCAAGAGCTCTCCATGATGACCGTAAGGTGGTTTCTTCGCAGTTTCCGTCCTCGCGCTGTAATTCGCGCGTGCGTGCCTTTCAGTCGAGATCGAGGCGGCTTTCAGAAACGCAGTAACGGAGCCTATCGTGACTGACGACTCGGGCTGAGGTGGGACCTTGTGGAGTCAAGTGTGGGGCAAGCGTCGGCCGTTTGGAGCCGCCGAGCCGCCGCGGAGCTGAACGCATTGTCCGCTGGTCGAAACGTACAGAGCCGCAAAGTATGCAGGCATGTTGACCACGACAGGATTATGAGTTCGAGAGCAGCATCTCTCTGGATCTCCGCCCTCTCCCATCACAATCCGTGTGCCCTACATCAACCCACAACATGCGCATCTCGCAAACATCAAACGATCTCGCTCCAGTTTGATTGTTTTGTTGGTCAGAGAATCAAACGCCTTTGATTCTCGTCCGTTCGATTTGTGGTCCTTGATCACAGTAAACTGTACAGTATGTAGCCATCTCATTCCCACGATCCCATACCAGTTTCATTACCGGTAGACTATCCTGACTTCAACCACCTCAGTTCTTAACAGCCAACATCATCCTATCGGTTCTTAACGCCACAAGCCATGCGTCAGAGCTCGATGTAAAAATCCTCCCAAGAAAGAACCCTAGGAAGTACCAGCTCGAATATGCGGATCTTCTCGCGTGGTTTGCGCACGGCGGCGCGCAGTCTGAGCGCGTCTCAGCGCGTTATGAATGGCCGCAGTGCCGGTCTGTTCCGCCAGACGCTGCTGGTCGGCGGACTCGGGCTGTCCATGCTGGCGATCGCCCACGCCGAGAGCTGCTCGGTGGGCAGCGCCGGTGACGCGCAGTGTGACGCGCGCTTCACGCCTGCGTACAGCGGCGAGGACGTGGCTGACGAGTTCGGGTTCGTGCTGCCGCTGGACGGGGAGGCGTACGAGGCCGTGCGCAGCGACAAGTCCCGTGTCGCGCGCTTCAGCTGCGCGTCGTACAAGGCCAACTTCCCCATCGAGGACAAGTTCGACGTCCAGACCGCGCCCAACGGAGACGTCTACGCGCTCGTGCTCGACGGACACGGTGCGTAGGGTTGTATAGCTATCCGATGGATGGAGGGATGGGTGGTGGATTGACGGTGTGGTTGTTGTGGGTATGATGTAGGCGGCTGGCAGGTCTCCGAGTACGGCAAGCAGGTGCTGATCGGCAACGTGCAGAAGGAGGTGCAGCACCTCACAGCCACCAAGGGAAGCGCTAGTGCGCAGGACGGCTCGGCTGACACTCCGCCAGTGTCCAAGCACGCGATCGCCAGCGCCATCCAGCGGGGCTTCGCGCGCACGGACCGCGATCTGCTGGCCAAGGTCTCAGCGGCCTTCCAGCTCGGCTTTGGAGCTGTCGGCCGCTGTGGGTCGTGTGCGCTCATGATTTTTGTGCGAGACAACACTCTCCACGTGGCGAACGCCGGCGACATCCGTGCTGTGCTTGGCAAGAAGAAGTCGGCGCGCTCGGCCCCGGGTGACGGCCCCTACGTGGCCGTCCCTCTCTCGCAGGATCAGAACGCCATGTCTAAGATCGAGCAGGAGAAGCTCAAGCGCGAGCACCCAGGCGAAGAGAACGCGTTCGTGTGTCGCCGTCCAGACTCGTGCTACGTCAAGGGCGCATTGCAACCAACACGGGCTCTGGGTGACTTCGCGCTCAAGTACTCGGAGTTCAACGGACCCCAGTACGTGAACGGCGACCGCTCCGCGGGACGCCACATTGCGGCGCCGTACTCGCCTCCGTACATCACAGCCACGCCAGAAGTGCGCTCGCATGAAATCGCCGCCGAGGACCAGTTCGTGATTATCGGCTCGGACGGCGTGTGGGATTTCCTGACCAACGAGGAAGCTGTCGAAGTCGTGCGTGAGCAGCAAGCCAAGGGCACGCCAGAACAAGCGGGTCGCGCGATCGTGGAGAAGACGCTTCAGAAGGCGGCCTCGCGATACTCGATCTCGTACGCTGACCTTCTGAGCTTGCCCCCGGGCAGCCACCGCCGCCGTCGCCACGACGACACGACCGTGGTGGTCATCTTCTTCCAGTAGTTTCAGCTAGGGCTAGTGGACAATACTACAGTAGTCGTGTTTCCTCAGTGAATTAGATGTCTACTCGATGAGTGTGAGCGTGATGGTGCATGCGGGTGGTGGTGGGGCCCACTCGTGCTGTGGTGTGTTGATACCAACGGCATTCCCGATCCGGAACTCGTGGGTCGCTCGTCCAGACTCAAGGATATGGTCGTGGATGATCGAGGGGTGGACGCGCCCGACGTAGACTGCTGCTGTGGTGGCGTGGGTTCGTGATTTGGGATCGTGGCTGCAGCCACTTTGATACCTTGGTGCTGCTGCTGTTGCTGCTGTTGCTGCTGGATCTCAGCTTCACGGCAGTCCTTGAGCTGCCTCTGGAACAGCTCAAAGTTCTTCTCCAGCTCGTCAGCGTAAAACTACAAACAAAACCAAACTCTGTCAGCCCTCCGACGAAACTCACGGACTCACAAAACAAAAGAGAAACTCACGCGTAGCTGGTGACACAGCGAGCTCAATGGCAGCCAAATGGGTCGAGCGACGTAGTTGATGAGGTTGAGCTGCACAATGAGCCGATTCTTCCGGCTGTCCAAGTTCTGCATGAAGAAGTCGGTCGCGACGTTCTGGTCGGCCTCGGCTTTGGCTTGGTTCTGGAACTCGTCGAGCATGCGGTTGCCCCAGTCGTGGGCCTGCTTGAAGGGTAGCGCATGGAACGACAGGTCGGCTGCATGCATGAGAATGCCCATCAACAGGCTGCGCTTCTCGTTGAGCTGTCGCCGCGTGAGGTTCTCGAGAGCCTTGCATTTCTCAAAGTGCTTGGACATGTCAGTCGCCAAGATGCAGTAGATGATGAGCTGCCGGACGCGTTTGTACCGGGCCTCGTCGAGGTGCTGCAGGATCTTGGCCGACTTGTGGTTGAGGATGATGAACGTGACGCGGCAGTGGTGGCGCTCGAGCACAGCGTCGTCGTTGTGGGTGAGTGCCATGGGGCTGAGAGTCTTGAGCTCAAAGTCGTTGGTGTTGCCTGGGTGGTCGATGTCGTGGCACAGCGCAGCCACGAGCATGGCGAAGATCTCCACGCCGCTGAAAAACTTGCGGCACTCGCTCTTGATCATCACGTGCATGTTGAGCAGCACTTGGAATGCGTGCTGAAAGTTGTGGAACGGGTTGCTGCGGTAGTAGTTGGCCACGTTGGATGTGAACGCCGCGAACTTTTCGCTCGAGATGCGGAACGCCTCCAAAAATCCATAGGCTCGGAATACGACGCCGCAGTGCATCGCGACGTCGCTGCTGCTCATGCCCAGCGTGTCAACGGTCCACGAGTCCAGCGGCTCGTCGGGGCCGTTGGGGAACACGATCTCACGCGGGAATGGGATCGCGTCGTCTTCGTGTTTCTTCTTCAGTAGCGCTGGTACAACGGACGCAATCGTGGGAGATGCCTTGGCATCCTCTCCTCCTTCTTCGGCCTTGAGAGTCGTTGTCGCGGAGCTGTTGCTGTAGTATTTGTGCACGATCGATGAGATGATATCCGGTTCGGACAGTGCATCTAGATGGCTTGCAGCAGCACCGGCAGCCACGGCTGCGGCCGTCGGGTCGGCGCCATCCACACCAACACCGACCGTGCAGTCGTACACGACTTTGTAGTAGGAAATGTCGAGTGACAAGCGTCCCAACGCGAACTGCACTTCACGGCAGTACTTCTCCATGACTTCCTGGTCCGTCTTGGTGAATGCTACGAAGTGGGAGCCTTCTTTCTTGTTGATACACATCGCCACAGCCACGACCTTCGGCGTACTGGCTGCGTGGTCTTCAAAGATCGGCATACCCAACACACTGGTAGTACGGTAGCCGGTCTTGATGTCGACACTTGGGTCGAAAAGCTCGTGCTTGTACGCATCTCGCGTGCACACGGCTTGGCCCGTGGTCGCCACGAGTCCCGAGATGCCTCGGTTCATCGGCGTGCGCAATCCGCTCTCGCTGCCTCCTCCCACGACGCGTGGCGTGATCCACAGTTCCTTCTTGAAGTGGTCAATGAGCAGGAACCCGAAGCGGTCGCATTCCATGATGTCCTTGCCGATCTCCATCACCAGGTCCACGAACTTTTCAATGTCGGCGCTTTCCGAGATGAACGTCGTGAGCTTGAGCCGCGCCTCGATCAGCTTCTGCGAGGTCTTGACCTTCTGGTGCAGGCTCGCCTTGTGGAGGGAGATGCCGACAGCATCAGCGGCGTAGTTGAGAAACACAGCATCCTCGCCGGAAAAGTCCGTGTTGTCGATCTTGTTGACCGCCGAGACCACGGCCAAGATGGCGCCGTCGGGCGACCGCACGGGCAAGCACAGGATACGCTTCGTCACGAAACCCGTCTTATGGTCCAGCGTCGGATCGAACATGGGGTGGCTGTAGGCATCGTTTGTGATCACGGTCTCTCCTGTGCGGGCCACGTGGCCTACGATACCCTTTGTGATTGGTACGTACTCGCCCCGGACGATGTCTGCGGCGCAGGCGATGTATAGCTCGTCTTCTTCGCCTTCCACCTTGAGGAAGAGACCGATTCGTTCCGTGCCGATGAGCTCGTGGCATACAGAAAGCACTTGGTCCAGGACAGTCGACGAGACCGCCTCCATGGAGATGTTGCGGTGCAGCTTGAGCAAGCCTTCAATGCGGCTCTGTGCTGTTTGACGCTCCCGGAACAGAATCAAGTTCCAGATCGCGGCCCCCACGACAACCGCGAGAAACTCCAAGCTACGCTTGTCCGTGTCAGTGAAGACCGTCGCGCCAGGCTTGGCCGTCGTGCCAGAAGACGATGGAGAGGAGGAAGAGGACGTGCCGATGTCCACTGGCGTCTTGGGGTGGGTAGGAGTCGCGTGGGCCAGCACACTGGCCGTGGTTGACTTCATCATCGACACGACCTGTAGAACGCCCACGACGGCACCATGGGCATTACATATAGGCATGCAGAGCAGCGCTCGGGGGCTCGCACCCTTGCTACCCCTCTTGATCTGGTCGTCGTAATTCTCGTGGGTGTAGAAATCCTCGATGTGGAGCGGTTTGCCAGTCAAGATCACACGTCCAAACGTCGTGGCGCTGTCTGCAGCGACGAATCCCTCAGCCGTGTACACTGCAATGTTGGCAGAGCTGTTGATGTTGGTCTTGAGCTTGGTGGGGATCGGAGAGATCCCAAACGTCGAGTAGATCCGCTGCCGTGGCTGCTGCGGCTGCTCGTTCGGCACGGCTCCCTGGCTCTGGTTCTGGGTCTTCCTCAACGGGCCAGTCGAGAAGATCTCCACGACGTTGCGTCGCTCATTCAGCAAACCCAGCGTGTACTTGTCGGCTCGAACGAGCTTCTGCGCGGCTCCAAGCGTGCGTGCGATCAAGTCTTCGAACTCGCCCTGGGCGGAGATCTCCTTCACCGACGTCATCACCCCCTCCAACTGGGCGACGCGCTCCTTTGTGATCATCACACGCATCGCAGCAGGCGAGTTGTTGGACAACAGCAAGTGGTTGACGTCGGAGGAGCCTGTTGGCTGTGATGGGGACAGAGGGGATCCAGCGGCAGCCGTGGACAACGCACGCATAGGCGGCTGCGGCCTATGAACGCGTGCGACTGGCGTGGTCATCACCGATTGGCGGTGGTCTGTCTTGTACTGGGAGAGCGTCTGCTCCACTTCCGCGGTCTTGGCCTTGAGCAACTCAATGCGCTGCTGGTGTTCTGCCAGTTGCTGCCGCAGAGCCCGCTCCTCCTCCCCCTGGCTACGAGCGCCTCGCACGAGCGCCTGCAATGCACCCAGCGGCACATACACCGTGCGTACGTCATCGTCCGTGGTGCTGGGGATCGTCATGCTCGTAGGTGTCCTGGTTGTGGTGGTAGCTCATCATGGCGATCATGAGACGTTGCAGAGCTGTCGGTTTTGGAAAATGAAGCCATATCACTGAATAGGGCACTATCGAGAGGGTATATTACCGGTCAGTATACTGAGGGTGGTGTAATTTTCCCGATAAATTTCACTTTCCGCGGGTCCAGATCCGTCGAAGGATGACGAATCACGGTTCAGGTCGGTGTGCAGGACCGGTTCGAGAACGTCCGCCATAGAGTACGCAAGTGAAAACTTCTCCGCCCATCGAACACGGTTCACGTAAGTTGAAGATGTGACTCCCTGGGATTAGAAACAGCAGGCATCTGTGCCCATCCGACCCTGTCAGCACCATACTGAACCGCCTATGTTCGCCGCTTACCATGTCCACCGTGGAAACAAGGGCCGGCCCGTCGGAAACGCATCAGATCTTCGACGGTCCTATCTGTTCCTCTCGGTCCTCTCCTCTCCGCTCCGCTCCACTCCGCTGCGGAGTCCGCCCCCCAGTCTTGCGTGATAATCACTTCGCAATTCGCCGATTCCCCTCGAACAGTTCCCGAATTCCCCTCTCACATATCCATCCACCATGTTCCGTCGTGCCACCATCCGTGCCATGAAGATGCAGGCCTCGGCCGCCTCAGTCTCGCGCTCGTTCGCGACCGCTG
Organism: Pythium sukuiense; assembly: GCA_023334995.1. Taxonomy (NCBI): domain Eukaryota; phylum Oomycota; class Peronosporomycetes; order Pythiales; family Pythiaceae; genus Pythium; species Pythium sukuiense. The sequence continues at coordinate 23,021 of JAADVL010000251.1, forward strand.
GCGCTAAGGAGGCCGCCCAGAAGGGCAAGGGCGCCGCCACCATGCTCGCTATCGCCGGTGTGGCCACCGTCGGCAGCTTCGCGATTGCCGACGTCGCCATGGCGCGCGAGAAGGCCGCCGACCTTGAGCAGATCAAGAAGGAGATCGTCGACGTCTTCGACGGCAACAACTACATGGGCCCAACGCTCGTGCGTCTCGCGTGGCACGCGTCGGGCACCTACAGCAAGAAGGACGGCTCGGGCGGCTCCACGGGCGGCACCATCCGCTACGACCCGGAGATCAAGCACGGCGGCAACGCCGGTCTCCACCTCGCCGTGAAGGCCCTTGAGAAGGTCAAGGCCAACCACCCAGAGATCACCTACGCCGACCTGTACGTGCTCGCGGGTAACACCATGATCGAAGAGATGGGTGGCCCAACGCTCCCATTCCGTCTCGGTCGCCCAGACTCCGCTCCTGGCTCGTCGGGCAAGGAGCACACGCCGGATGACCGCCTCCCGAACGCAGACATGGGCACAAAGGACAAGACCACCCAGCACGTGCGTGACGTGTTCTACCGTATGAACTTCGACGACCGTGAGATCGTCGCGCTTCTCGGCGCCCACGCGCTCGGCCGCTGCTACCCAGACCGCAGTGGCTACAGCGGCCCATGGACCAACGCTGAGTGGACCTTCTCGAACGAGTTCTTCCGTCAGCTCCTCGAGAACACGTGGACGCCAAAGAAGTGGAACGGCCCAGCCCAGTTCGAGGACCCAACGGGTGAGCTCATGATGCTGCCAGCCGACATGGTCCTCATCCAGGACCCTAAGTTCCGCAAGTACGTTGAGCTGTACGCGAAGGACGAGGAGCTGTTCTTCAAGGACTTCACCGCCGCGTGGACCAAGCTCACGGAGAATGGTGTGAACTTCCCAGAGGAGCACAAGTCGTTCCTCAGCAAGCTGTGGCCGTTCTAAATGCCTTCCGTCTCGGATGAATCATCGCACCAGCTACCTCATTGAGCCATCGGGGGTCGAGTACAGAAGACCCTCGTAAATGTGCACCGTACCATTATCGTTTCGAAATGAAATCACCAACACCATCCACCGCTCGTTCTTACCTTTCCATCTACACCATTGAACCTATCTCTCTGTGCACAGCGTGCTCACATGTTAGGAGTGCCCTTCGCCAAAGATCTCAAGGGAAGTCCGTGGTGACGAGACGCGCGGCGCCATGGCGGATCGACGGAATCTTTGGCTGCGTCAACAAGATCGCCGGAAAAGTTCCAGGGATCAGACTCAGCGTATCAGATAGTTCCAGGATCTGGACAGCCGTTTTTGCAGGAGCTCCTTTCTCCACTCGAGCAACATCATCGTTCGTGCGACCTCCATCACTCAAGCAACATTCCCATCGCGCAACATCCATCTATCCAATCCCACGAGTTGAAGGGGTCTTGTTCTTGTGGGAAAACGAAGGCGACGAGAATGGCGGCGCCGAGTGCGGACCACGGCATGGCGCGCATGCAGGAGCTGCTGAGCAGCTACTACGGCATGCAAGACAGCGAGAGTGACGCGCAGAGCGCCCGCGACATCGACTCGCCGGCCTTCGACGCGCCCGTGTACGTGCGTGAGATGCTCACGACCATGGCGCTACCCGACCTGCTGCAGCGCGACGACAAGCTCATCCGCGAGATCAAGGAGCTGGACACGAACATGCAGATGTTGGTGTACGAGAACTACAACAAGTTCATCAGCGCCACGGACACGATCCGCAAGATGAAGACCAACGTCGTGGCCATGGAGCGCGAGGTCGAGAAGGTCGTGGCCAGCATGGATGTGATCACCGACAAGAGCGAGACCATCAACGTGGCGCTGGCGCCGCACCGGTCCAAGGTCGAGAAGCTCATCGGCGTGAGGCGTCTTCTCAAGAGACTTGAGTTCATCTTCGAGCTGCCGCAGCGGCTCAGCTCGGCGCTCAAGCAGGAGGATTTCGCGAGTGCGACCAAGTACTTTCTGCTAGCACGTCGGATCCTGGGGAGGTACGACCACATCACGAGCTTCAAAGCCATCCAAGTGGAGGCTGAGAAGATCGTGCGCAATCTGGAGCTGCAGTTGCGTCGCAGACTGCATAGCACGGAGAGCTCCTCGGCTCAAGTGTGCGAATCCATCGCGCTGCTCGCTCAACTCGAAACGTGCTCGGATGAAGACACGCAGCAGTTCTTGGACTGGCACGAGGCGTACTTCGGTAGAACGCTGGCCAAGTACTCTCAAGCATCGAGCAATGATGACGATTCGGTCATCTACTGCATGAAGAAGCTCAACAGCGACGTGCTGGCGCAGCTCGCGCACGTGTTCCGCGTTTACACGCAGCATTTTTTGCCGGATATCGCGACGATGAAGACGACTGGACGTGCGTCTGTACAGTTCCAGGACGATCCGTTCGCGACGTTTGCGAGAGAGGCTTTCGCGTTGTACCTGAGCGCCTGCGCGGCTCAATTGCGACGACCACACACTGACTTCGTAAGTGCACTGTCGTGTTTTTTGTTTTGGGGGTTGTCAACAGAGGAAGCTGATGCTCGCGTGTTTGGGGTATGAATAGGGTTCCTTGAGCGAAGTGCAGTCGCTGATGGCAGAAAATGACGGAGATGACGTCGAAGACGTCTTTGATGGCCGCAGTGGAGCAGAGAGCGACGAGTACTTCGTGCTTATGTATGTGCTCAAGCATTTTGTCGCGCAAGTCAAGCAAATTGACGCGATCGTCCCGCCATGCCGCTTGGTCAAAGGTGCCATCGAGATTGTCGAGAACTGTGTGCGCTTCCAGATCGACTTGGTGTTCAAGAAGCTACGTGGCGAGACCTTCGAGCTGCTGCGTAAAGCCCACACTCAAGTCAACGAAGTGGCTTCTCGCCACAACAGTCGAACGTCAAGCGGCCAGACAACAGCACCGTTCCAAGCACCGAGCATCCAGCTCATGGCGCAAGACATGGCATCGACCTTCGCGGACATGATGAAACAAGTTCTTCGCCAAATGGAACCACTGGTTCTCACGGGCGCGTCGATCTTGAACGAGATGAGCCGACTCATCTCGGACTTGGTGCAGACACAGTTTTACCACTTTCTCAAGTGGTTTAACGTCGCGATGCTCACGTACACGGAGCCGAAGCGAGCGTTCCAGAAGACCAGTACGAGTGGCACCGACGACGACATGTCGCTTCCTTGGCTTGAGCCAACGCCATCCTTTCTCCTGTACATCGCTTGTGTTTGCCGCGAGCTTGCCTCCGACGGGATCAGCGAGTGTCTGCAAGTGCTCATTGAGTGCCTTCCAGCTCCTGAAGCCACATCGCGCCATACTCACAGCGACGGCAACCCGAAGCGTGGCGGTGTGGAAGTCGCCCACATGATTCAGGTGACAAGGGAAACGTCGGATGAGATCATCGTCCACATCGCCAAGCAGTACGGTTTACAGCTAACGGCATTGATTCGATCGGCGCTCTTCACTTCGTCGACTTGGTCGCATTCGACGGAGGAGCCACGTACTGTGCAAGCATTCGCCGTGTCTGTGATCGAAGCCACGTTCCGTTTCGGTAAAGAGGTCGCAGTCGCGCTGGGAGACGAGCAAAGCATGTTCTTCTCTGGCGGAAGCGGTTCTAACAACCGAACGAATAGCCGCGACTTCCGTCGACGTACAAGTGGCTTGCTAAAGTCGCGCGCGCCAGGATCGTCAGGAGTCGGCAGCTCCACAGGTAGTGGCATGCACTTGGATATTGAGCGCATCTTCGCCAAGCGGATCCAGATCTTCAGCAGTGGTTCGCCACACCTTATGACCGACTGGTTCGTCCACGTGATGCTCAAATCCGCCATCAAGGCGTACGGTGAGTGGGTTCGCCAGTTTGAGTTGTCGGCATGCGCGCTCCAGCAAGTGCAGGTGGATGCCGAGTTTCTTCGCGCGACGACGACGGCGCTCGTCCCAGCAGCTTCGATGTCGGGTGCTGAGCCGCAGCAGGAGATGGAGAGTCTGCTGTCTGACCTTCTATCCAATGCGCGTGAACGAGCCGTCGAGGATGTACTCATGGAGTCCAACACAGTCGTCGCGATCGTGAGCTCCAAGAGCACGCAGGTGCTGTCGCGAAAGTTCTAGGGGACTTGGAAAGCCCGTCAATAGTGTCTCCTTGATCACGCCTCATCCTTTTTCGTTTCTTTCTCATCGGCATCGGCTTCCTCTTTCTCTGCGTCTTCTCGGCGCTTGCGGTTTAGTAGACGTGAACTTTCGCCTCGAACGTACACAACCGGTCGCTCCGTCTGGTGGTCGCCCATGAGCTTCCCTAGATCTGCCTTGTACTGTTCGAAGTTGGCCTCGAGCGAGTCGGAATACACGCGCAGCTGATAGCACAATGCAGCCATCGGACGCCAAATGGGCCGAAGCACATAGTTGATGAAGTTCATCTGCACTGTCACGCGCGTCTTCATCTGGTGGAGATTCGTCATAAAGGAGTCCACCGGCACCTTCATCTCGGCTTCGCTCTTTGCTTGGTTTTGGAACTCGGTCAGCACACGCATGCCCCATCGAATGGCTTGCTCGTAAGGAAGAGCTTGCCCAGACAAGTCTGCAGCATGGAGCACGAGTCCCATGAACAAATACTTCTTTTCCTGGATGTGGCGTTTGGTGAGCCCCTCCAGCGCCTTGCATTTTTCAAAATGCTTGGACATGTCGGTGGCGAGAATGCAGTGGATGATCAAACGCCGAACTTTGAGGAAGCTTTCTCGAGGCAGGTTTTCCAGGATGTTGGCAGACGTGTGGCTGAGAATGATGAACGTAACGCGGCAGTGGTGGCGCTCGAGCACGGCGTCATCGTTGTGAGTCAGTGCCATTTGACTCAGTGATTTCACCTCGAAGTCGTTGTTGTTGCCAGGATGGTCGATGTCTACAGCAGCGCCGATCAAATAAATGAGTCAGTCAGAGTCAGTGTACGGAGGCGACGAACTGCAGCCTAGCATCCTCATATCGTACCGTGACAGAGCGCTGCGATGAGCATCGTGAAGATATCGACCATGGAGAAGTATTGGATGCACTCGCGTCGGACCATGATATACGTCGCGTGCATGACCTGGAACGCGTGCTGGAAGTTGTGGAACGGGTTCGGTCGGTAGTGGCTCGCCACATGGGAAAGAAACGTCGAGAACTTGTCATGCGAAACCCGAAAGAGGTCAAGAAACCCAAAGACGCGGAAGATGACCGTGCTGGCCATGAAGATGTCGGCATTGTTCAGATCGAGGCAGTTGAAGTCCCACCGGTCGACGTCGCCCACACCGATAATATTGCCCGTCTCACGGTACAAGACAGCGTCGTCATCGAACACATACGGTGTTGTCACCCATGCGTCGGCGGGGCCTTCACTCAATGAAGATGAACTTGGTGACATCGCCTCGAGGCCTTCCAGATCGTTCGACTGGCAGTACTTGTGGACGATGGACGAGATAATCTCTCCCTCTACCGCGTCCGTCACTGCTGGTCGCCCTGTCGTACTTCCATCGTCCGACAGAGTGGTTCCATCACCTTGTTCGCCGTGCTCAACGTTGACCCCGTTCATTCCACAGTCGGAGACGACCTTGTAGTACGAAATGTCGAGTGACAGACGTCCGAGGGCAAACTGGATCTCCTGGCAATATCTCGACATGTTCACGCTGTCCGTTGCCGTGAATGGAAGAATGCGGGTGTTGTCCTTCTTGTTGATGCACATCGCAACAGCCACGATTTTGGGGTTTGTTGGGGCGTGATCTTCGAACACTGGCATGCATAGTACGCTCGTGGTGCGGTATCCCGTCTTCAAATCGACTGATGGGTCGAACCACGCATGCGTGTAGGCGTCTCGCGCACACACGGGCTCGCCAGTCATGGCGACAAGCCCAGAGATGCCTTTATTGATGGGCATGCGAATGTTCTTGCCGTCAATTTGCGTGATCCAGAGTTCTTTCTTGAGCTGATCGACGAGCAGAAAGCCAAAGCGATCACAGTTCATGAGGTTCTTGCCTTCTTCCATGACGAGGTTCACAAACTCAGCTATTGACGTCGAGGAGCTCACAAAATCTGTAAGACGAAGTCGGGCTTCCGTGATGCGTTGAGACGTGATGACTTCACGGAGAAGATTCGACTTGTGGAGCGAAATGCCGGCAGCGTCCGCAGCGTAGTTGAGATACAGCGCGTCTTCTGACGTGAACTCGCTTCCATCGGCTTTGTTTGAAGCGCAAACTACAGCCAAAATGTTCGAGTCGGCGTCTTTCACTGGTGCGCACAGCACTTGACGTGTTGTAAACGAGAGCTTGTCGTCGAACGTTCGGTCAAAGTCAGGGTGTTCTTGTGCGGAGTTTGTGAGCACCAGTTCGCCAGTTCTCATGACGTAGCCAGCGATGCCGTTGTGTTCGGTCTGGAAGTCGTCCTTGTTTTCCGTGTCACTGACGCCGCTGTTTGCAATGTAGAACTCTTCCGTACCTTCGTCACGAACGTACAGTTGGATCTTCTCCGCATTCAGCAGCTCATACGAGACCGCAATGATCTGGTCGAGCACCGACAGGGAGTTGGTTTCAGCCGAGATGTTGCGATTCAGCTTGAGAAGACACTCGATGCGGCTCTGCGCGAGTTGGTGGGCTTTCGCCAGAGCCATATTCCAGATTGCCGTGCCCGTGATCACACAGATGTACCGGAAGCTCTCCTTCTCCAGGCTCGAGAAGATCGATTTGCGGCTCAAAGCGCTGGAGTGCGGCTGCTTGATGACTCTCTGGTCTGAAAGCAAGCCGTTCGCGTCCTTCTCGCTGGAGGAAGAAGACAGCGTCCCCATCGTGAGTGGCCGCTTCTGGGTGATGACTTGGAAGACGCCAACCATAATGCCGTGGACGTTCAGGATGGGAGCACAGAGCAGTGCCTGAGGCTCAAAATCCAGCATGTCGAGCTGGTCTTCGAACAGATCCACGGCCTCCGAGTCGACAACATCGTCCACTTCAAGCGATTTGCCCGTCAATACCACGCGGCCAAAAGTCGTGTTGCTGTCCACCGTGAGCATGCCTTCTTCCATGAACGACCGCCCCGGCAGAGGCAGCGGAGGGTTCGAAAACAGCTCGAGCGTGTCCTTCTTTTCGTTCAGAATGCCCAGTGTGTACTTTTCCGCCACGATCACACCCTGTGCCGACCGCAGCGCGCGACTCACGACCTCCAAGTACTCGAACGCATGGGAAAGATCTCTCGTGGCATCCATCAACGCTCGCAGCTACGGCATCAATCATAATGAGCTCATCCATCCAATGTCACCACACGCGCCTTTTGACCCAACCACTTACATTCGCTTCACGCGCCACGAGCAGGTTCATCTCGTCCGTGATCTCCCCAACGAGATCGCGCATACTGGACGAGTGTAGTGTGCTCTTGGACCGCTGGCGGAAGAACGCACGCGCATTCGTAGGACGACTGGGAGGCGCCACGACCTGCGTGGGCTCGGGCGTGCGGAACGCCGTCGCGCACTTGTCCAGCTGCTCCTGGCGCTTGAGCAGCTTCATCTCGAGCACCTTGGCCTCTTCTTCTGCCGCCTCTAGCTCCGCTTGGAGCCGTCGTTTCTTCTCCATGCCCGCGCGCACGCCGTGGACTGCGGCGTTCAACGCGTCAGTTGGCACTTTCACCATCTTGGAGCCGTCGTCGAGCACCACGCAGTCGCTCATGGGCAGCAGATCGAAGCCGTTGATGGAAGTAGATCCAGCAGCTCTCTTTTTTGTTGGTACTTGTGGCGCTGGTTCTCGCGAAATGGATGCCGCAGTCGCGTCCGTATTCTCAGCCGTGACCTGCATATCCGTCGAGCCAGATTTATCACGCGACTGCGACGCACAATCGCATCGTGAAAAGATAGGAATCTCACAGCACACACTCTCTTTCACGCTCTTCCCACTCACCCATAAAGCATCGGTGCGCAGTGTCTCCCTCCTCTCCTCCATCGAGCACTCTCCATCTCTTCATCTATCCATGTTTCCGCTCCCATGTTTCCAGCAACTTCAACTCTTCCGTCAGTTACAGCAAACGGGTTCCCAGCGTTAAACCCAGGTCCCTGGCACTGGACAGTGACCTCATGCATCCACCCCCGCCGGACGAAAATGAAGGCGATGGCCGAGGTGGCGAGGTGCCGGCGAAGGTCGGTACCGCCGCCGACTCCCCAGCTCGACGCAGCCAGGGCAGCAGCATCGACACCCAAAAGCAGTGACGTTAAAGCGTCGTCAATCTCGCTCCAGCCCTCGCCGACCGCTGACTCGGTGGAGGCGGGAGAGACGGAGGTCATCGCGCCGCCGACGCCAACGGCCGTCAACTCGCCTGAGGTCTCCCAAGCCCTGAAGGACATCGCAGCGGCCTATCGTGCGGCGATAGGAGACGGAGTGCCGCCCACGGTGCACTTCACGGTACGCCCGCAGTTCAATTGGAGTCCCGAGCCTCTGGCCCCAGCGCCGGAGTTGCTCTTCTCCCTCGGCGGTCAACCGAAACCGCTCCAGCCTCTAGGCTCGGATCCAGTCGCAGCACTCGCTGCTGGGCTTCCACCGCCCGTCGAAGGTGTCGCCAGTCCAACAGCCAAGAACCCGCCAGCGTCGGTGGCGGAGCCCACTGTGTCCAAAGGCACGCGTCCGCTTGACCTCGGAGAACCCGTTCCTGCCCTGCACCCTCCACGGCAGGTCAGATGCCAACTGCGACGCCCCCGCCGGTGGAGACGCAGGCAAGTCCACAGGTGCCCAGTCGAGCAACGCCAAAGCGCCCGCCGGCTCCAAGGCTAACGTCTGGGAACAAGCTCGTGACGTGCTCTTCCACGCCAGCCCGGACCAACGCAAGAAGACAACGCCTGTGGATGAGTTGCAGTACCCCAAGCACTATGCTGAGGCACGACGCACGACTACACGCAGGGAATCGCAAAAAATAGTTACTCGAAACATTAATGCCATTTTTGAAATTCAATAATGAACAATTCATTTTCCCATTTTTTGCAATTCATAAACGAATTTCACGATTCAAAAATGGCTGGCTTCAGGCTCGAAACGAGCGAGAACCACTCGTACACAGAGTCCTGCTCGCTGCCATGACAGCAGCGATGCATCGTCTCCTACCTCTCTTCTCACTTTGCTTCTTGCATCCTCCCAAGCTTCCAACAACCGTTGTAAGCCGTTCAACTCCCACTCAAGCCCTCCAACCCGCCACCATGCCTATCTCCAACCGCGTCGTCTGCCATGCTGTTTCGTGTCGACCCCGAGGGCAAGTACACCTGCAACAGCTGCACCCGTGAGTACCGCAGCGACCATGGGTTCACGAATCTCATGAACCATCTGCGCTGCTTCCATCCGGACTACGAAACCCAGGCTGAAGCTATGCTTCGCGAGCAGAACCCGCTGCAGCTGCGCCTCGTGGACCAGCGTACCACGGATATTTTCCGCTGGGTCGAGTGGATCATCATGGAGAAGCTCCCGTTCAGCTCCTGTGAGCGGCCGCTCGCTCGCCAGAACGCGCGCATGGACAGCATCAGTGAGAACACGCTCACGTCGTACGTCTCCAAGATCCACGGCCGCGTCGAGCAAGCCATCACCGGCCTCCTCCCCGACAAGTTTGGGCTCGTTATGGCTGGACCAGCGGTGGTCGACACTACATGGCGATCTTTGCCGTCTTCGGTATCCCCGGTGGCCGTGTGGGCGGCCAAGCGACGCGAGCGGACGACTACGTCGATGACGTCGACTGCCACACGCGTCGCTTCGTGCTGCTCACGTTCTCGCCACTCGACGAGGAGGAAGATCTCAGCGCTCAAAGTGTGTTTGATCAGATTTCTGATACGTTGTCCCACTACCAGAAACCATGGGAAACCGTTCTCTTCATGGTGGGCGACAACTGTTCAGTAAATCAGTACATTGGTAGACGCAACGGTGCGATCCCAATGGTTGGGTGCGCAAGCCACAGGTTTAACCTGGCGGTGCACGACTTCCTGGCTGCAGATGAGCCACTGCTCACCCGCGTCCATGCGCTCATGCGTCGCCTGAGTCTGGCGATGCTTCGCAAGATATCTCCTCTCGCCCCGGTGCTCCGCAATGTGACCAGGTGGTCCAACTCATACGCCATGGTGAAGCGGTACTGTGAGTTGGAGCCATTCCTCCCTCCGAGCCCTCGATCATGGAACGGTCGCTCAGTACGAGCTGGATGCGTATCTACTGAGTCGCCGTGAAAACGATCGGGTGTTCGCGTTGCTCGGCAACATGGCGGATATGGAGTCCGTCACAAAAACGCTGCAAAAATCAACTCTGACAACGTCTGCCGTGCGTCGCCTCTTCGACCGTGTCCTACAATCCTACCTGGTAATGGAACCACGGCTGCCGGATGGCTTCCAGCGGCCGCTGACTCAACTTCAGCTCGAGACCCTCTTCCTTTACGAGTCGAAGGCCATCCATCTCGCAGCCCCGCCGCACTTCCTCACGGAGACGAACACGGCGGACGAGCGCGTCGCCTACCACCAACTTCACCACGACCAGATGGGTGCTTCGTTGCTCGTCTGCACGCCCCCGCAGTTGAAGTAACCCGCCACCACGGCCAAGTTCCACTTCCTGTCTGATCTTCTCGACAAGAACCAGCAAGACCCCCGCACCAACGAGCTCCTTGGCGATATTCACCACTTCACGTGCTCAGCGGCGTCGCGACTGGCAGTCCTCTACTTCGTGCGCCCCGACGTACGCGACAGGTGGAATGATGCAGTCTTCAACTTCCCCGTCGGCCAGATCACCCTGCGCGCGGCCGACTCGCGGACAAGACAGTGGGCGTGGACGCTGATGGGATGGCACTCCTGTATGCCATCCATCTCCTGGGCATGCCGGATATGGCCGTCAGCGCCATCGAACCCGAACTCAGTGGCGGCACGCCGCTCCTGGAAGTGATGCCGGTGATCCCCACAGGCAAGAAAACGATGGACACCCACGAATGGAAGATCATGCTCCACAGCACGGCTGCCCCCGCCGGGATTGATCAACTCCGCTGCCTTAAGATCACGCGTGGTGACCACCAGTTCGAAATCGGTGTACACCAACCTAGGCTGGCCGCTCGGTTCCCATGCCGCATCTGCCTGGGCATCGGTCACTACCGCTACAAATGTGATCACGCGAAGGACTCGGCCAAGGCAGCGAAGCTACGCCAACCGCACGAGCGTGCCCTGACGCTCCCAGTCACGCCTGTGTACAGCATCGAACCTGCCGCGGCCACGCTGGAGGAGTACATGGTGAAGAGACGCAAGACCCGGCAGGAACTTGCCCCTGAACTTGCAGCCAAGACGGCCGCTGAGCAAGAACGGCGTGAGGTAGAAGCGGCGACGGCTGCAGCGGCCCTGGCGGAGGCCCAAGCCCAAGTAGCGCGAGAGCAGGCGGCTGCTGACGCTGCCGAAGCAGCGAATACTGCAGGAGAGAGGAAGGAGAAGGACAAGCAGTCGCGCCAGGACAAGGCGAAGGCGAAGGCAGCGAAGTCGGCCGTCGCGCAGCTTTCCGCTGCGTTGAACACCAAGTCCAAGAAGGTGAAGACAAAGACCCAGATGAAGACCCAGACGAAGACCCAGATGAAGACCCAGATGAAGACCCAGAAGAAGACCCAGATGAAGCCTCAGCCGCCGGCCGCCCAGATGCCCCAGATTCAGACTCAGCGACAGCGCGGACCCGTGAAGTTGTCGACCGCTGACCCAGGCGCATGGAAGCCCGAGCTGCCCGCTCCGCCCCGCTCCGTGCCGAAGCCGCAGGTCACCTCCGCGTGTCGCGACCAATTCGCCGGCTTTGACAACCCATAGGTGCGTTGCCAGGCGAGAAGCGCCGGTGGGACGCGGACGCGTCGTCGTAAGACGGATTCGCGGCGAACATGCTCGAAGACACCCCGATGGATGACTCCGAGGACGAGGGCCAGCCACAGCCAACCCGTTTTCTGAAGACGGCACGCGATGGCTCCAAGGTTCCAGTGCCAGAGGCAGAGCCGGACGCGAAACGAGGCCAAGCGGTCGTAACTTCCTTCTTCCGTCCAGTCCTGGGCGGGCAGGGAGCCTCCTCAGGCGACAGCGTGCAGTTTGTAGGCGTCAAGGCGGCGCCTGAGCCCGCAGTCCATGCTCCAGCGGTCATCTCGGGCGTTGGTATGTCAATCGTGAAAACGCCGAAGAACGGCTCGTGTCTGTTACACAGCATCTTGGCGGCGATTGCTGACATCTGCGGTTCTTCCGTGGACGCCGCGAACCTCACAGAGCGTTCCCTCGCCCTGGAGTTCCGTAAGAACCTGTACGAGCAAGTCAACAAGAAGTTCCCCGACTACAATGAGGACGGCTCCCTGCGGCTCGCGGACGTGGCGACGATGTATCTTCCCCCGATGCAGATCTTCGCAGAGCCGGCGATCCAGCTGCAACTTCTCCAGCAGCACTTCCAGGAGGCCGGACAGATCAACTCCATCGACGTCCCGTTCTGGAGTGGCGAGGTGGAGATCACCACGTTTGTCGAATGGTCTCGTGAACCGATGTATGTGCTGAATGTCTGGCCGACAGGGGAGACCTTCGCCATGTACTACGCGCTGGTGGATGTGATCACGAAGACGGACGACAAGGTCGTCACGACACTCAAGGTGTCTCAAATCAGTATCTCCTTTGCCGCTTTCCGCGCCCACGTGAAGTTCTACAAGAGCGCCCAAGTCATTCCTCGAGTCCTGCTCTGTCATCACTACGCGGGGGCTGTCGAAGCCGAGGCCAGCGCGCATTTCTCCGACGCGCGTCTACCCAACAACCTGTACGCTGACTGAGCCGGCAGCAAGGAGAAGCGCGCTGCCATGCACAAGAGACTACGACGCGTAGAAGCCGTGATACTGAACTACAACGAGCGAGGTACGCCTTCACCGCCGCTGCTCGAGACCGACGCAGCGTCGCCGGACGCAGACGACGACTCGGACTGGATCCCTGGCACCCTCACGGGCGCGAGTGACGGCAGTTCGCCGGCAACGGCAGCTCCGGCGCAGTCCAGTGGAGACGAGCCGGCGGGGCCACCATTCGCCTCGTCCCTCAGTGACATCGAGATGTTCACGCCCCCGTGCTCGCCGAGGGAAGTCATGCCACAGCTGCTGCAGTGGCGCCGCCGGCCTCGCCGCCTAACACGCCTCTCGGACGGGAGCTGTCTAATGTCCTGTCCACACAACCAGATCCAGGCTTCACTTACAGTGAGCTGGAACGTCACATGCCCGCCAGTTTCGTCTCTGGCTCGGAACTCGTTCAACCCGGGGAAGAATCACAGTTGTTGGAGGAGATGGCGAGCACGCAGCCGGTCGGCGCGGAGGCTCAATTAATCGTGAAGAAGGTGCTCACGGCAACAGCAGTCGCGTTCAAGGAATGGGTCCGCCGCCAGGAAAAGCGACGACCAGCGACGTACGTGGTGGTGCGACGGTACGAGACGGCGATTGATGCCTGCACGAACATCCGCGGGCGGCCGGACGTGGTACGTGAAATCATCCACGCTGGCCCGTTTCCAGAGGTGGTCATCGCCCTGCTCCCCCTGGACGTTCTACTGCGCGCTGGCAAAGAGATCGGATGTGTCGCTCGTCTCCAGATGCTGTACCGGCTCCAGGCATACTTCCCGCGCAAGCTGCAGCATGCTGCCGGGTTTGGGCGATGGCGATTTCCACAGCGGCACAGCTCGACGTGAAGTGGTCTCTCGCGCAAGACGCAGCCAAGTGGAAGCGGCTCGAGCAACTCGCAGCCAAAGCGCGTCGCCCGATGCCGATGCGCCTTCCTTCTGGCCTCGAAGAGCACCAGTGGCTCCGGCTTGTGGCTTTTCTCATCCTCGTCCCTGGCAACGTCCCAGTGAGTTTCCAGGCCGCCGGGTTCGCGATGCAGTGTGACGCTCTGCTCCTGTGGATGCACGCTGACGAGAATAAGGACGTTCTCGCCACAGCCGCTTCCGATCTGCACGATCGTCGATGGACGGCGCTGGTCAAGGTCGTTCGACACTGGCAGGATCAGGCTCCTCGGCTCTCAGTCACGGCCGCCATCGCGGGGTGAGTGGAGACGTGGCCACCCGCTACTAAGGGCACCCCACGGGCGCCTGGCCTCGTCTCCGGTACTGGAGCGAGGCCGATGCGTCGTCGGCAACCACGCCGACGACGCTCCCGGCGGCCAGCGGAGAACACGAGCTTCCACTGTGTCACGCAGAACGTTCGCGGGTTGGTGAAGGACCAGGACGAGATCAGCGCGTGGTTCGCAGGCTTCCGCCAGCGTTCGAGCCTCGGTCAGCCGGACGTCGTCTTCCTGCAAGAGACTCGGGCGACGGCGGATTGGGCGCCGAAGCTTCGGGACCTGCACGCACGGGAATAGGGTCCGCCCAGAGCAGTTTGAGTTTCCGACCTCGTTCTGGCAGCCAACGCCGACTGCGGCTGGAGGCGTCGCGATCCTGCTGAAGCCACACAGTATCCTCACGCAGCCGCCCCCGCTCTGGCCACATCTGTGGTCGCCGTGGTTCATGGCGGTAGAGGCCAACGTGTTGGGCGAAAAAGTGTGGCTACTCAATCTCTACGGTCCCAGCGGCAAGGCCAAAGCCCGCGGGGCGATCTTCCGAAGCCTGCAGGAGTGTCCGCGACCCATCGGTCCAGTATTCCTTGGCGGGGACTTCAACTGTACCTTGGACGGGAACCTCGACCGATCGCGAAGTTCCTTTCGGTCCACGGATTCGCCGGCGCTGCACGGTTTGCTAGAGCACTGGGTGGACGCGGCTGCGACCGACATGGCTGCGACTCGAACGGAGGCGGACACCGTCGACTTCCACACGAGGCACCACTCGTATCGGTATCAGCTCGCGGATGGCACGATGGCGTCGAGTCGACTCGACAGATGGTATGTCAGCGCCGACAACGCCGAGCACGTCTCCAAGCTCAGCGTGGACCCGCCCGTCAACCACAGCGATCATGACGCCGTCACTCTCGTTTACAATGCCAAGCCATTGCGCGGCAGCTCGGGGAAACCGCGTCGGCC